>CARXXK010000001.1:162239642-162352942 GCA_949089665.1 Macrosiphum euphorbiae | reverse complement strand
AGGGTTTAAATCCATTTCACGAAATGGAACAGCGGTTTTTTCACTTCACTTAATTACACAATATAGATTATATTTCGTGAAATGGATATGGATGCGACACATATTATATATGCGGGCAACGTGAACCTAAAGTTGTATCAAGACTATATAAATATATAATACCAATGGTATTATAATTTCAACCACCTGTGTGTGGGCTGTTTCTTATGCTAACTATACAATAATATATATAGGTACCATATACACTGAATCATTTTTGACTATAAAGAAAACAATTTAAAAACAGTTTCATTCAGCAGTCTAGACCCGGGTTTATGATCAAATTTATTCATCGAATAACCAGCTTATTACCAGATATCAAACGGCTGTATAATAATATTGTAAGCGAGGTTTTTTGAACAAAATAAACTGTTAGCAGAGTTTTAAACACATATTACACATAATATTAATGTACCTATATAGGTATTAGGTATATTTTATTCTTATTATTATAATATTATGACAAAAACAAATAAATTATACACAACATTCATAAATGCATTTAAATAAAAAAGTTAGGTAATAGTTAAATAAAAAATTAAAGCTAAATAGTTCAATGTTGTAAATCTTTTTATGTCTTGGACTTTGCATTAGAAAACTTTAAGATATGAATTATTTTATGCCCTAAAATGTTTTACTGTTTGTAACATTATGTCCACCCCATCCCCACCATGAAATTTATTATTTATATTATTTATTTAATTTATTATTTTTTATTAAAACATAATATAAGAATATAAGAGGTTCAGCCTTTCAGGTATTTGCCAAGTGCTACTATACAATAAACCAAAACCGAAAATGATTAAACACAATTAATATCGTTTGTTTATATCAGTAATTTATTTATTTACTTAATTATAGTAACAACATCAAATACTATAATACCCACATGTGCGTATATATTCTTTATCCTTGTGTCGCAGTACCAATAAGACATATCATGTAACGTATGTGTTACTGTATTTTTTTTTTTTTAATTAAATTTAATAAAATAATTTTAATTGGTAAAAATATAAGAATTAATAAAAATTCGCGTGTGGTCACGATTCAGGAACACATTATTATGGCTATTTTATGTATATAAAGTTTGCTAATTTTTTTCACGATTTTGGCCTTGGGTGAATGCCCCTCCCTCTTCTCCCTATCTAGTCTTTTCCCCTCCACAGCTATCTCGAATTCTGTATGTTATGTAGTATTATATAGGTTTAGATACATAGTATCTACCTATAAACACGTGTGTTCCTTTCTCTCAGTGTTTATCATAATAAATAATAATATATTCATGTATTATTGTGTAGGTACCTGAAGAAAAAAACACGAACTGTCGAACAATCAACTATTTACGATGGTCCAACTCTATTATATTCTGTAACTACCTATCATCGTTCTCAACTCTCAAGGATCCAAGATCCAACTATAACGCTTATCCTAGCGACCTAGCTTCAACCTTAAAATAAAAAAAAAGATAAATATCAAATACATAAGATAAGTACATATTATTATTATAAGTAATGAGTAGCTATGAAACATCGACGAAGTTCGTACACAGAAAATTAAAGCCATAAAAATCTTCCAATCAGTGCAGACTGCGCAGTTAGTATCGTCGTGAGTGGTCGCTAAAATAATTACGTATATTATATTATGTCTGACCTTCTAATCATATGATAATATTATATAAATATTGTCGTTAGATATAATATTTTAAAATGTATAATATTATAATTCCATCAAACGTCATTCAGCGTTTATACTATATAGCTGCTGCTGTGACACCAACTCTGCATGACGTGTACTGCAAAATACTATAATGTAATAATATTATGCAGTGAATACTGTATATGTTACGGTCAAAAGCCGACATCGGGCTAACCTCAGAAATGCCCGGTCAAAACGCGAACTTCCCACAATCCTTGGGCAAAATGTCATACTTCGGCTTTTGACCGGGCAAACCTAGTTATGACTTGCAACCTCATTTGGGCAAAACCGTATACTGGCTTTTATCGTAATGGCAAAACCGTAGTGTCTTATATACGTTCACTGATATTAAATACAAATATTGATTTTTGTCGTACGAATTTATTACGATTATAAAATATGACACCACGTATCTTGTTTATTTATCGTTGTTATCGTATTTCATCGACTCGTTACCTTTAATATTAAAGGTACCTACACAAAATACACCTTATCTAAATGATACAATATTGTACCGTAGTTACTGTATAGTTCGTATTTTTGTGAGCTTATATTAGTACGTCTTTAGCAATGGCTAACGAAATGTATGTGTCTGATTTTAAAACTAAATTTGAATTAAAACTTAAAGAAATTACGAAAAGTGAATGCAGTGCTCTAATAAGTGATACAAGATATGATGAGCTCATAAAAGAGGTAGAACAAGCGAAGGTCAATTCCAAGAAAACAACCAGCGAATACAGGAGGGCGAATTATTATTGAAGTGTATTCAATTATATCTGTACAATATTTTATGATTGTTATTTTAGATTCTGAGGGAAGCGATGAATGTATTGGTTTTACAATGATGTGTGTTTTTTTTTATATTTTAGATTCTGAGCGGAGCGATGAATGTATTGGTTTTACAATGATGTATGTTTTTATATTTTTATATTTTTATATTTTTATATTTTTATTTATATTTTTGTGTCTGTCATCACGTTTTAGGACAGTAAAAGTGCTTGGATTTTCTTCATCAGTAGCTTTTCTGATAGGAAAGTGAATCTAGTTGGTACTTTGGGGGGTCAAAAGTATAAATTTCCCAGTAGTTTTCACAAGCGCCGGGAAAAAACAACATAAAAATTAAGGAAAAACGGGAATTTTTACGCAAAATTGGTTTTCCAAAAAATCGATTTTGGTTATTGGTGTAACTCCAAAACAAATGAACGTATATACATGAAATTTTCACTGGTTGTTTATATTTGCATTTTCTATACACGATAACATTTTCAAAATATTTTGATTTATTTTGAACTGTTTAGGGACATTTTCATTTTCCATTTTTTTTTAGTTTTTTTTCTAAAAATATCAATAAAATTTTATTTATTGGTTGCGAAAGCTTGAAAATTTAATAGAAGGCTCCTAATATGTTGTTTCAAAGGCAGATGAAAAATATTAAAAATCCTTAGTCACAATTTTTTTTTATAAGCATTTAAAGTTCAAAAATTGACAAAATATGGAAAAATCACGAAAATTAGCAAATTATTTTGAGTTAAGAATTCGTAAAAATTTTTCTTTTTAAATCTAAGATTTGAAAATGAAACACAAGATTCCTTATAAGATTATCTACCTTTATCAATAAAAAAATCTCTACCGGACAGTCAAATTAAATTTTTATGAGCGTTTGAAATTCAAATTTTTACAACATTGGATTTTCACTCGATTTCTCATGTAGCGATTTCCTTATTTTGTTGTAATTCAAAAACGAATAACTGTAGATTCATGAAAATTTCACTGAATGTTTATATTAGCATTTCATATACACCATACAATTTTGAAAATATTTTGACTCTTTTTGAGCTGTTTATGGACATTTACAGCTTTCAATTTTTTTTAGTTTTTTTTTCTATAAATATCAATAAAGTTTTATCTGTTGGGCCAAAAAGTGTAAAAATTTAATACAAGGCTCCTGATATATTGTTACAATATCAGTTGAAAAATATTAAAAATACATAGGCACGATTTTTTTTTATAAGCATTTAAAGTTGGAATTTTGACAAAATTTATCAAAATCTCGAAAATTATCAATCGTTGGAATTAAAAAATTATAAAATGTTCAGTTTTTATAACTAAGAGTTGAAAATTTAAAACAAAGATTCTCTTAAATAATTCATACTGTAACCAAAAAATCTAAAAAATATATAAACACACTTATTTTTTACAGACATTTTAATTTCAAAAACGATTCAGGAACACATTATTATGGCTATTTTATGTATATAAAGTTTGCTAATTTTTTTCACGATTTTGGCCTTGGGTGAATGCCCCTCCCTCTTCTCCCTATCTAGTCTTTTCCCCTCCACAGCTATCTCGAATTCTGTATGTTATGTAGTATTATATAGGTTTAGATACATAGTATCTACCTATAAACACGTGTGTTCCTTTCTCTCAGTGTTTATCATAATAAATAATAATATATTCATGTATTATTGTGTAGGTACCTGAAGAAAAAAACACGAACTGTCGAACAATCAACTATTTACGATGGTCCAACTCTATTATATTCTGTAACTACCTATCATCGTTCTCAACTCTCAAGGATCCAAGATCCAACTATAACGCTTATCCTAGCGACCTAGCTTCAACCTTAAAATAAAAAAAAAGATAAATATCAAATACATAAGATAAGTACATATTATTATTATAAGTAATGAGTAGCTATGAAACATCGACGAAGTTCGTACACAGAAAATTAAAGCCATAAAAATCTTCCAATCAGTGCAGACTGCGCAGTTAGTATCGTCGTGAGTGGTCGCTAAAATAATTACGTATATTATATTATGTCTGACCTTCTAATCATATGATAATATTATATAAATATTGTCGTTAGATATAATATTTTAAAATGTATAATATTATAATTCCATCAAACGTCATTCAGCGTTTATACTATATAGCTGCTGCTGTGACACCAACTCTGCATGACGTGTACTGCAAAATACTATAATGTAATAATATTATGCAGTGAATACTGTATATGTTACGGTCAAAAGCCGACATCGGGCTAACCTCAGAAATGCCCGGTCAAAACGCGAACTTCCCACAATCCTTGGGCAAAATGTCATACTTCGGCTTTTGACCGGGCAAACCTAGTTATGACTTGCAACCTCATTTGGGCAAAACCGTATACTGGCTTTTATCGTAATGGCAAAACCGTAGTGTCTTATATACGTTCACTGATATTAAATACAAATATTGATTTTTGTCGTACGAATTTATTACGATTATAAAATATGACACCACGTATCTTGTTTATTTATCGTTGTTATCGTATTTCATCGACTCGTTACCTTTAATATTAAAGGTACCTACACAAAATACACCTTATCTAAATGATACAATATTGTACCGTAGTTACTGTATAGTTCGTATTTTTGTGAGCTTATATTAGTACGTCTTTAGCAATGGCTAACGAAATGTATGTGTCTGATTTTAAAACTAAATTTGAATTAAAACTTAAAGAAATTACGAAAAGTGAATGCAGTGCTCTAATAAGTGATACAAGATATGATGAGCTCATAAAAGAGGTAGAACAAGCGAAGGTCAATTCCAAGAAAACAACCAGCGAATACAGGAGGGCGAATTATTATTGAAGTGTATTCAATTATATCTGTACAATATTTTATGATTGTTATTTTAGATTCTGAGGGAAGCGATGAATGTATTGGTTTTACAATGATGTGTGTTTTTTTTTATATTTTAGATTCTGAGCGGAGCGATGAATGTATTGGTTTTACAATGATGTATGTTTTTATATTTTTATATTTTTATATTTTTATATTTTTATTTATATTTTTGTGTCTGTCATCACGTTTTAGGACAGTAAAAGTGCTTGGATTTTCTTCATCAGTAGCTTTTCTGATAGGAAAGTGAATCTAGTTGGTACTTTGGGGGGTCAAAAGTATAAATTTCCCAGTAGTTTTCACAAGCGCCGGGAAAAACAACATAAAAATTAAGGAAAAACGGGAATTTTTACGCAAAATTGGTTTTCCAAAAAATCGATTTTGGTTATTGGTGTAACTCCAAAACAAATGAACGTATATACATGAAATTTTCACTGGTTGTTTATATTTGCATTTTCTATACACGATAACATTTTCAAAATATTTTGATTTATTTTGAACTGTTTAGGGACATTTTCATTTTCCATTTTTTTTTAGTTTTTTTTCTAAAAATATCAATAAAATTTTATTTATTGGTTGCGAAAGCTTGAAAATTTAATAGAAGGCTCCTAATATGTTGTTTCAAAGGCAGATGAAAAATATTAAAAATCCTTAGTCACAATTTTTTTTTATAAGCATTTAAAGTTCAAAAATTGACAAAATATGGAAAAATCACGAAAATTAGCAAATTATTTTGAGTTAAGAATTCGTAAAAATTTTTCTTTTTAAATCTAAGATTTGAAAATGAAACACAAGATTCCTTATAAGATTATCTACCTTTATCAATAAAAAAATCTCTACCGGACAGTCAAATTAAATTTTTATGAGCGTTTGAAATTCAAATTTTTACAACATTGGATTTTCACTCGATTTCTCATGTAGCGATTTCCTTATTTTGTTGTAATTCAAAAACGAATAACTGTAGATTCATGAAAATTTCACTGAATGTTTATATTAGCATTTCATATACACCATACAATTTTGAAAATATTTTGACTCTTTTTGAGCTGTTTATGGACATTTACAGCTTTCAATTTTTTTTAGTTTTTTTTTCTATAAATATCAATAAAGTTTTATCTGTTGGGCCAAAAAGTGTAAAAATTTAATACAAGGCTCCTGATATATTGTTACAATATCAGTTGAAAAATATTAAAAATACATAGGCACGATTTTTTTTTATAAGCATTTAAAGTTGGAATTTTGACAAAATTTATCAAAATCTCGAAAATTATCAATCGTTGGAATTAAAAAATTATAAAATGTTCAGTTTTTATAACTAAGAGTTGAAAATTTAAAACAAAGATTCTCTTAAATAATTCATACTGTAACCAAAAAATCTAAAAAATATATAAACACACTTATTTTTTACAGACATTTTAATTTCAAATTTAGACAAAATTTCATATTTAAACCAAGAATTACGATTTTAGTTATTTTGTTGTGATTGTATAATATTATTCGTGGGTACTTGAAATTTCTAAAGTAATCTACTATATATATCTATGATAGTATAAGGGTTTGTTGTTGGTGTATAACGCGTTATAAGTACCTAATGGATATTGTGATATGATTAATTTGGAATTCATTATAGGTCAATTTTTTTTAATACCATACCTAGATATTATGTATATAATATGTCTTATACCTAGAAGGTATGTCCGTCTCCGCTCAAAATCGTTTTTCTTATACAATGATATTATATCATTGAATTCAAATTTAATACCATCCATTATACAATGACCCACTTGTAACCTACTGTACAGCAGAGCGACACCCACTTGCCCACCTTTTTTTGTATGTGGTTATTATAGACGCTACAGTTTGGCTCAAGTGAGGTTTAAATGTATTAATTAAGTTTATTCAATTATATTTGTATAACTGTACTATTGACACTACGGTTTTGCCATTACGATAAAAGTCAGTATACGGTTTTGCCCAAATGAGGTTGCAGGTCATAACTAGGTTTGCCGGGTCAAAAGCCGAAATATGACATTTTGCCCAGGGATTGTGGGCAGTTCGCGTTTTGCCCGGGCATTTCTGAGGTTTGCCCGATTTCAGCTTTTGACCGTAACATATACACAAAGTAATATATATATATAGGTACCTAACTCATCTATATAATATAGGTACTCGTACTATGATAGGTGAGTACACGTGTGTCTATAAGTGTTTACGGTTTACATTATTTTTATAATTTTTTTTTTCTTTCAAATTTATCCATACTCGGAATTTATTGATTTTGCAATACATATACCTAACATAATATAATAAGGACAATAAGGTACATAATATTATTATACTTATTATTATGATACCTGGTGTGAACAATGTACAGCGAGTGATTATTTTAACCTTCATATGGGTAGTTAATACTATCATTATTATTGTTTTTTTCTTTTTTCAGTAGACTTGGTGAAAAAACCATTAGTCTTTATTATTTCATCTAGCGGTTGGTGCATTAATGTAATCGGTGGACGAGGGCTTTGGGAAGCCCCTAAAAACAAATAGAAAAAACAAACAAATAACAAACAAAAAGGCTACCTACAACATTTGCCAAACACGGTGTAAAACATAGGATAACTACAAGGATTGGTGTGTGGGTTTTTTTTTGGGGGGGAGGGGGTTAAATTGCAAATGTTATCCAGTAAGTATAAAATAATTTGAGAATTTTCAAGATTTTCGAGATTTTGAATACCAATTTAAAAAAGGTGGGCAAGTGGGTGTCGCTCTGCTGTACAGTAGGTTACAAGTGGGTCACTGTATAATGGATGGTATTAAATTTGAATTCAATGATATAATATCATTGTATAAGAAAAACGATTCTGAGCGGAGACGGTATGTCAGTCTATGTATAAGACATATTATATACATATCTATGGTATTAAACAAAAAATTGACCTATAATAGGTACCTATAATAAATTCCAAATTAATCATATCACAATATCCATTAGATACTTATAACGCGTTATACAACAACAAAAACCGTGATACTATCATAGATATATAATAGTACACTTTAGAAGTTTCAAGTACCCACGAATAATATTATTCAATCACAACAAAATAACTAAAATAGTTATTCTAGGTTTTTTAATATGTAATTTCGTCCAAATTTGAAATTAAAATGTCTGTAAAAAATAAGTGTGTTTATATATATTTTAGATTTTTTGGTTACAGTATGAATTATTTAAGAGAATCTTTGTTTTAAATTTTCAACTCTTAGTTATAAAAACTGAACATTTTATAATTTTTTAATTCCAACGATTGATAATTTTTGAGATTTTGATAAATTTTGTCAAAATTCCAACTTTAAATGCTTATAAAAAAAAATCGTGCCTATGTATTTTTAATATTTTTCAACTGATATTGTAACAATATATCAGGAGCCTTGTATTAAATTTTTACACTTTTTGGCCCAACAGATAAAACTTTATTGATATTTATAGAAAAAAAAACTAAAAAAAATTGAAAGCTGTAAATGTCCATAAACAGCTCAAAAAGAGTCAAAATATTTTCAAAATTGTATGGTGTATAGAAAATGCTAATTTAAACATTCAGTGAAATTTTCATGTATCTACAGTTGTTCGTTTTTGAATTACAACAAAATAAGGAAATCGCTACATGAGAAATCGAGTGAATATCCAATGTTGTAAAAATTTGAATTTCAAACGCTCATAAAAATTTAATTTGACTGTCCGGTAGAGATTTTTTATTGATAAAGGTAGATAATCTTATAAGGAATCTTGTGTTTCATTTTCAAATCTTAGATTTAAAAAGAAAAATTTTTACGAATTCTTAACTCAAAATAATTTGCTAATTTTCGTGATTTTTCCATATTTTGTCAATTTTTGAACTTTAAATGCTTATAAAAAAAAATTGTGACTATGGATTTTTAATATTTTTCATCTGCCTTTGAAACAACATATTAGGAGCCTTCTATTAAATTTTCAAGCTTTCGCAACGAACAAATAAAATTTTATTGATATTTCTAGAAAAAAAACTAAAAAAAAATGAAAAATGAAAATGTCCCTAAACAGTTCAAAATAAATCAAAATATTTTGAAAATGTTATCGTGTATAGAAAATGCAAATATAAACAACCAGTGAAAATTTCATGTATCTACGGTCATTTGTTTTAAAGTTACACCAATAACCAAATTCGATTTTTTGGAAAATCGATTTTGCGTAAAAATTCCCGTTTTTCCTTAATTTTTATGTTGTTTTTCCCGGCGCTGGTGAAAACTACTGGAAAATGTTTACTTTTGACCCCCCAAAGTACCAACTAGATTCACTTTCCTATCAGAAAAGGTACTATTGAAGAAAATCGAAGCACTTTTACTGTCCCAAAACGTGATGACAGACACAAAAATATAAATAAAAATATAAAAATATAAAAATATAAAAATATAAAAATATAAAAACATACATCATTGTAAAACCAATACATTCATCGCTCCGCTCAGAATCTAAAAAAAACCCTTCAACAGAATATCATTTTTATTTTATTTTTAATATTTTTTTAGCAATTAAAATTTGATAATTTTTAATATTTTATGCGTTATAACTTATAAGTAAGTATAGTTGTACCAAAGTACTATATTCCAAAAAAAGGGGCGATGGCCGCACAACAGTCCTAAAGATGAAATTTTCGTCACGTGCAGACGCCAGGCATACATCAGCTGGTTAGCAGGTATACAGCTATTATACATTTATACCTAATACAAAACTGATTGGTTGCCAGTTTGTGTGATCATACTCGTACATGGATAAAACCACGGATCAGGCTCAGACCTTGGCCTGATTTATATAATGTCTTGGAAAATATGTAGACGAAGGATAAGTAATAAAATACAATTTTTATTACACTGGGTAATACTGTTGTATACGAACTTGGTTTATTCTTAGAATCCAATCGTCAGAAAAAGAACAGACTGAAAGACTTAGGTTGGTGGACCACTTCGATATAAGGAAAAGTCTAATATACACAAGTACAGTATATTTTTAACCAACACTGATTTTTTCATATTATTTATGAAAATTCCAAAAATTAAACCCACCAACGGTAAGTGCTAAAAATTGTTTTTTTTATGAACTTAGCTAGGTATACCATATTTTTTAACAATTTAAAACATATTTTTTCGTTATTCTATAAAGTCAGCGACCCATATTATATTGATTGATGAAGTTTTGTTACTCATCTCACTACATAATATACATGTTATTATTATAATGGAACGTATAATAATATAGTCGGTTTATTATATTATGTACAGTATTGACGTATTGTGCGTCTAAACACAACTACACAACATCATAATATTATGGGTCTTATCGTCGAAACGAAACTGCAGGCTGAAAAATGTTCGTACAACAAATAAATATTATGATAAAAAAAACAAACAAACAAACAAACAAATCACGATGTGGGAGATAGCAAAACAATGTCCTATATATATATATTATATACGTATACAGTATGTACAATGAGTGTAGGTATATACCGGGAAACCACTGACGTGGTTATCGACTGTATACCTAGGTGTATGTATAATATATATATAATGTAATACGCTGACCCGCCACTGTCCGATCGTAGATAGGACGTATTTTATGGCCGAATAAACGCTTTATTTATCGGGAATACGTGCATATTATATGCAGCACGCATGTTCGGATCCGGACTTGCGGTTTAACTACCGTCTGAGGATCATCAATCACTACTTCAAAGGCCGCGTATAGGTAGGTACATATATAATAACATGATGCGTCATGTGGTGCAAGTAGACGGGTACATATAAAAGCCGAAGAACACCTAAAGACACCTGTACAATATTGTGATTATAATACATGTTTGTATATTGTAACTATCAAATGACGTAAAAGAAATATTGTGAAGAACATTAATAGTTTTTGAAATAACGAGTGTCTTACATTATACGAGGATCACCCGGTATGCGTGTAGTAAAGGGTCGTTGTACAAAAGATTATTGATTATAGAACTGTTTACTTTCTTTTATTAAACCTGCTTTTCTCGTGTTCATAAGTGCATAGTATAAGTCAGCAGTGGCGGCACCGAGAGGGTTATTGTAAAACAACTGTCTCGTAGCTAAAATGCCACATTTTAAAACACCTAACAAATAGGAATTTTATTTTAAGGTATTTGTCATGCCCTAAAACAATTTAAAAATAAGGTCAATAGTACGCAATACAGTGTATTTGTGTATGAAGAAAAAATTATAGATGAAACTCAAGTCCCCAAATCTAAGCACCAATAGATAAATTACATAGAAATCGTAAAAAATAGTAAACAAGTCTGTTTAATACTATATTTAGGTAATTAATTATTTCAAAACTACTATACTATTTTTTGCTACCAATTTATATTTTACCTAGAGATACTAAAATAATGAAGCTATACAACTCAACTTTTTTTTATTTTAAAATCATAGTCTTTTACTTCATAAACAGTAATAAGAATATAGCGTTTTATACTATTATCATATTGTTGTCAATTCGTTGTATTCTTGTGTATATTTAGTATATATAGTCTATGTATATTATTGTTAGTGGTCAGTGGTTACAATACTTATAGAACATTGCTTACTGCTGAGGCCATTCCCGGATTAAGGGAGGGCAGAGGGGGCCATGGTTCTAGGGCCTCGTTAGTTAGAATTTAATTAGGGACCTCAGATTTGTTCATTACTTTTTTTGTTATAGGCTATAACACTGCATAAATCACCTAAAAAAAAAAACCGATGATCTTTAAGAGAGGAAAAAAGCTTGTAAATTATAATTTATAAATAAAGTGATACATTATTCATTATTTATTGCTATATACCTAATACCTATATATATTTATTATAAAAAGTATCTAATATTAAATAATATATACTTACATAATAATTTTTTTTCGTACAGGGGCCTCATTTATAACTTTGGATTCCGGGCTTGGCTGCGGCACGGCACAAGAGGGTTATTGTGTGACGGTTGTCTCACAGCAGTGGCACATTAAGGTTTTTATCTTGGGGGAGGATATCATTTTATCCAGTAGCCCCGCCTTTAAAGTTAGGCCTCTGAAAACTTTTGCATATTATATACAGCCTATGAGGGAGGATTGGTCCTCTTGCCCCCCTTAAATACGCCACTGTTTTGAAGTTAAAATGTGGTGGTGGGATGCTACCTATATAGTGAGTACTGAACAAGTATTGTGTTTTGTATTTATATACAACTATCTGTATCGGGCGACTAGCTTATAAATGATAAATGCTTTGAACTGCAGCTTCGAAATGTCATTCAAAAGTCAGTAGGTAACTTCAAAAACGATTAAAAAAATATAATTTTTTATAAATATTGTGTTGTAACGACTTATTAAAGCTTAAAGGTATGTAAAAAGAAGTATTTTCAAAAACGTTAATAATTTTTCAAATTATAATAAATTCTTCACGTTAAATGAAATATCTAGGAGTATACCTGGTTAGATATTATTTATCATAATATTTAAATTTTAATTTAATATAAAATATAAATTGTATTCGATTCAGCTGAACTTTATAATTTATGCTAATTAATAATAACATAACCTTCACATAATTTTTTTCTCCTTTAATTTTCATCATAAATAAAAATAAATAAATACAATAAATTCTGTATTATAGAATAGGTTTTTGAGAGATCTGCAGCAGTCTTTTGCGGCTTTATACACTATTGCCAATATTAGATAGTTCTTATTTATGATTTTGAAAAATTCTTTTCTGCATTTAATTTCTGAGTCAAATTTATGTCAGATTAAACAAAATACGTTTTAACATAATATTTATACGGCCTAATTTCAAATATCATGTGTGACATCGGGAGCTCTTTAAGCAAACTCATGTCACATAGTTACCATAGTGGATTTAGTTGGTAAATGGTAATTATAGACTATAGGAAAATTCTATTCTCGTTCAATACCACGTCGAAGAATATCAGCCCAACAGTTATATTTTCACACACTAAATGCATTTTATATAAATCAATTAATATTAAATACCTACACAGTAAATGTTGTACAGTTATACACTTATACTGTTATACTACCTAATATACGCTAATAGAAAAATTAATTAATTATAGTTATACACTATACAGACATTATAAAGTAGTTACAGTAAAAAATATAGAGAGGTCAACCTCTATAACACAGTTCAGAATTATTGTTATTTGTCATGGCTTGATGGTATCAATGGCATAATTTGCGTCATGGCGTATTATACAACATAGACGTGTAGAATGGAGGCGAGGTGTTAGGGAACTATAGCCACCCTGAAATTGTATTTAGCCCCCTCATCCCGTAAATTGTTTTTAGTTATATATTTAGATTATATTTTGTGTACCAGAAACAAAATAGGCTAAAGCCCCCCCCCCCCATACGGAGTGGAGTGGTATGGGGTTACCCCACAAAATGTTTATCCACTACACCGCCCATCTAAACTTAAAATACTTATAACTCATAAACTACTCGTCCTAAGTTCGATTTTTATGTATCAAAATACTAAGAAAAATATTCTACTTTGGAATATGAAATTAAAACTCTATGCTGTCATTCAAAAAAGTAAAAAACTTAAAAAATTATAAGGATAAAAAATATTTAAAAATATAATTTTTTAATGAAAACGTTGTTTTTTTAACAACTTGAAACTATGTAAAAAAATATTTTCAAAAACATTAATAATTTTTGAGATAATGAGTGTTTTAAGCTTAATGAATCACCTTGTATATAAATTCATCCCTCTGTGCCTATATTATACAATGATTTGTAATGTAATTCGAATTGAACACGTCCACAACAGTGACACGTTAGATTATGTTTATCATTGTTAATCACTCGTAGTTCAATTTATGCGATTGGCTCTGTTTGTAGACCTAAACGCCTCCGTTATACTTTGAGACCTTTGAGCAGTGACGTATTTAAGGGGGAGCCAGAGAAGCCAGCCCCCCTCCCTATTGATTTAGCATTTAGCTTTTTAAATATTTGTGTTTAAATTGTTGGAAAAGACAATGCCCCCAAAACAAAAAATTCTAGATCCGCCACTGCCTTTGAGTAGGTTATAAGTGGTAACTGCAGTAAGCTTTGGGTTTCGAATGAAATATACTGTCTGCGTAATTAAAAATTATAACAATGTTAATGTTTATTAATTGTTTAGTTTCGTGGAGTGTAAGATCGTTATTGCAATAGTGTGTGTACGTATATATCTGTTAGTTATTACACTGTTAATAATAATAATTATTATTATTATCATTATTACTCTACGATCTGTGTCCGGTAAAATGAAACGTCATCAGACCGTTTCGGTTTTTGCATTGCGCTCTTGGAAATAAAATAGTTTACGTCGCTTGTCCGACGCAATAAAAATCACTGTAGGTAACCCACCCGAAAGGAGTAGAAAAAAACGCTATAAATATTTGCACCGCCGTCGTTGAAACGCCATAGCAACTTATCTTCATTGCCACTCCGAACTAGAATTATCGAGAATTATATGTTAATGAAACGTTTATGTTATACCTATTATACTATTGTAGGTACCTATACGGTTTTGCCATTTTAGGTATTTTCCGTCAAAATTGTTTGAATCGTTTATCGTCAGTTACCTTTATAATAAAGATATTATATTGTAATAAATCGTAATTTTATGTTAATATGTTCTTATAAGCTCTTAGAGAATTTTATTTAGCAATTGTGACCGCATTCGCTGATGATAATAAATGTCACGCTAATTTTGCCGTAGGTATTCTTAAATATTTAAAATCCTTGAACAGTTAATCATTACAGTTCTACCGGAAAATTCGGATTTTTTAAGCACATTTTGGAATAGTTGAATACGAATTCATACAAATTATATAGGTAGGTAGTAGGTATCTACTTATAATATCTGTAGGTATACAATTTTTGTCCGCGTTGTTGGTTGGAATATTTTTATAAAATAGTATAAATAGGCTCGAGATTTAAAAACGAGTGCGGTCTTAATATCCTTGATATTGTATAAAAATATAGGGCCGGTGGAGTAACATGATTTCTGCCGTCCCTATTGACATTTATATATTTTATTTTTCCTGTGTCAACTTTTTGTACCTATCCATGTAATTTGTCTGAACTTATACGGACAATTTATATTCTTCGACGGAAAAATCAGTTTTTAATAACACGACGTCACCCCCAAATGTCAGATTATAATACGAATTACGATAAATAATAACCGGTAGGTAACAAATACAAATTTCCGGAGCGATCAAATAAAATAAATTTACATTCACTTCATTTTAATCGTTTGCATCGCTTATTTGCATCGCTTATGAAAGAAACAATTTTCGATTGTGGTTTTTTTATAATTACTGATTTCAGATTTGGAACAGATATTACTTTGCTTCCTGTATATTTTATTGAAAAAATTAAACCTACTCGAGCAAATGCGTTGTAGAAAAATGGTGTCGTGTAAAAAATAAATCACAACGAAAATCACTACCGAAACAAATTAATTTTACCGTAAATCAAACTTTATTTGCTTAGGTAGTATGTGCGTATATAATAGGTATATACAACAATCCTGCCTACTAAAAAACGTTTTAAAAAAAAAAACCCCGTTTCGACAAAGGAATTCCGATATTTTTAAATTCTGAGGGTTGCGAGAATTCTTCTGTTTGTACAGTGATAGTGATGTATATATATATATACCTATATATAATATTATAAATGAATGTCCGTAAGCATTTTTTTTTTTTGCTCAAACAGAGCACACCGAATGTTTCGCATAGCCATTTTATATTATGTTTCTGTAGATTTCTAGTGAATTGCGAAAACCTACGTCTACTAACTATATACGGTAAAACCGCTCGCCCGACTATACGTACATAACTCGCCGGGGCCGCTGCAGTTCGTGGGGGGGGGGGTCCCGGAAAACTTTATGCATTATTTCACAACTATTTCCAATCATCCTGAGAACTTGAAAATGTATTGATACACCAACTACGCGTGGTTATCGTGAAAACTTTGGAAAAATATTATACCATCATCGTAGTCATCACCATAATATTATAATAGGTGTATCATTATTCGCGGTACGGGCTGCATAATATTGTTCAGCAAAATAGATATTAATATGTAAGCGTAATAATATAAAGTATTAGGTACCTACTTATTTATTTGATTTTGTTAATTTTTCTTAAATCATTTCGCCGTTCTTGTCTATTGTTTTAGATAAATAAACCGTACGAGGAAACAATTACGTTGTAAGTACCTATAATTATTGTTGGCTACGGCTCTACATTAATTTATACAAAACATAACTTGACTACAATGCATAAGCCCGCCAGTACAGGTACCTACGATCTACATGATGGCTACATATATCAGTAGGTAGCTTATTAAAATACACTATCATTAAATGGTGTTTAATATGCAGGTCAGTACTCTACGTCGGCCAAGGTTCGTTTTTTGAAGTCTCCGAAAGTAGAAATAATAATCTAGGTAGGTACCTACCTATAAATTAAAATTATTGATAATAACATGCATGTAGCTATTCAATGTTCTCTTGCCTTTTCAATTTAAGACTTAATATAAATTATAATAATATAATATAGCGATTAGTGTTTTTAATTAGTTCGCTGTAATATTTAAATGCCAATGCTTTATCAGAAAACACTCATTACCTACTTATAATTCATCGATTGTTCGATCAGTAATATGAATGCTTTTGGAGATAAAAACCATATTTTTTACTATTTTTTGTATTGTTATTTATATCATAATTTAGGATATTACACTTTTTTAAATGACATCATACATGTTTAATTTTATACACTGAACAAAATATTATTCTAAGAATTTCAATACAATAAATTTAAAAAAAAAACGAATTTTAAACGAGTAGAGTTAATAATATTTTATAAGCAGTTAGGTATTTAAAGTTTAAACGAGCGGATAAAAGTGGACCAATATTTTGTTAACCTCTGAGCATCTTCACTTACAATCGTCCATAATTACTTTTACTTTGAATTCTGATAGGTACCTATGACATTAAATAAATGTACGCTGTCGTTCACAAAATTAAAAAAAAAAACTAATAAACGATTAAAAATAAGATTTATTTCGAAATTGCTTAACTATTGTTTTGTAATGGACTTCAAATTATGTAAGCAAATATTATTTCCAAAGCGTTAAAAGTTTTAGAAACATTTGATGAGGGTCTCTTGCGTCAAATAGACTACCGCGTACCTAGTTATAACGATATTATACCACTGTGGCACTGCATATTACAAAGTTCCAAATTCAATAATTGATTCCTATGGGATCTTAAGCATAATCTATATTTGTGTTCACTTAAATTCATTTGCATAATACTTAGCGTTACTGCAGACGCTGTCTAGCAACGAATTGTAAGCGGTTCGTATTTCCATATTGTTGACCATGCTGCTATCTATCTATAGGTATTTACAATTGAATACATATATACATATCTATAATATTCTCAGTTTTAGAGTGGCTGCCGACCATAGATTAGTATAATAAAAGGTTAGGTTAGGGATTCCATGCCCACCGTTTTTAAGGAGTTGGGTATAGGCAATTTTTAGACCATCTGTATAATACGTGTGTGCGTGTGTAGTAGTAGTAGTACTAGTAGTTGATGCGATCAACGAACACATACTAAAATCTAAAATACAAAATAACTTTGAAATTCCTTAAGGAACTATAAATATATATAATAGAGACAACGCTAATACTGATTACGGTAGATACGGTAGATAGCATACAACACCGACAATTTGTTGGTAGATAGCATAATATGACACGTGTGCCGAAGGATTCAAAATAGACTTCATAATAAATTCAAATATGCTTTCAAAATTATTATAGGAGTAAAACTCAAGTTGGTACGTTGGAACGCCTATAGGTCTATTTTACTCTAAAAAGCGGTAGTGTGGACTCTCCTTAAGGGGCAATATTTAGGCAATATGCAATTTTGTTGCCGCTGACCAAAATTAAATGGGTGATTTTTTACTCAAAATACGCTTTACAAGAAAAACTCTCACACATCGTAGAGTCGTGGTGTGATTGGATTAATTTTTTTTTTTTTTTCGTTAGAAAGAAGATAATTTTCGACAGGGCGCATTGAAATTCGATATTTAATTTCTTTGCTTAAAACAAACATAATCAAAATAACAAAATATTGTGACAATTGGTCATATTCAAAGTCGTATTGTATGGTTTAGACATAGAATCTTGAAAATACAAGTTCAATGCTCCCTGTAAAAAGCGTTTCTCTTTCAAACAAACTAAGATTATCGAAATCGGATCATTCTACGCATTTTTTTTTTTTTTTTCTCTATCATGATTCTACGAAGCGTGAGAGTTTTTCCTGTAAGACATGTTTTTGAGCAAAAAAACAGGTCACATGCAGGCCACTTAGGAATTAGGATTTAGAGGCTGTGGTGACTAGCCGCTATGGAATGTAATAAGCATGAAATAAGCCTAAGGCCAAAAAAAATTCCAACTTTACTTTGAAAAGTTGGAAGATACTGGGATTTTTTTATTCTTGACCTTAATATCAACTGCCTATGTCCAATTTGAATTTTAAAATCGGAGCACAAAAAAACCACAAATCATTGTAAGCCCGATGAATTCTGTCACGCCACTCAGAATTTAAAAATTAAATTGGAATTTGGACATTTGGTTTGATCATAATTCATGATTGCATGTGCTATCACAGATTACATGACATTTAATAATGTAGATTAATATGTAATATACTCAGCTGCTGTTGTAAAAGTCCATAATAATAACAATATTATTGCTGTTGCCCGTTTACTCTATTAACCCATTTAACTTAATCCCTTCCCTCCAATATTGTTATTTGCTTTCAACAATCAACGCGAACAATAAAAAAAGTACGACCGACGTCCTTCTCCGATTGGCCCATGATGATTAAAGATTAAATAAAGTTTAATATCAATGTATTGGTCACACTGACCCAACGACATCGGCCCACCGCGGCGGGCGGCTTCCACACGTAATCAGAAACATAACCTGTAAAAAATATATATTTTCTAATGTTGACTAATGTCTATTGAAGCTTTCTTACTCGTACCTTTTGCGCTTTCCAGTCTTTTTTTCGTTCCGTCGTCTTGACTTATTCCGGTTGACTCCCGACAGCTACCATGGCCAAGAAAAAAGATTCCGAGAAGCACGAAGACGGCCAAAGAGGAGGAAAGTACAATAAGGACGATGCCGACGCCAATGAATTGGAAAATTTCGTCGACGACATTACCGACGAAGGTAAGACGCGAAATAATCGGACCTTAAGGTTTCACTCATTCGTGTGACGTTTGTCGTTTTTAGAGTTGCTTGGTGATGTACTGCAGAAGAGACCCAAAGTGTCCGATGGCGTAGACACCGTCATTATTGTTGACGGAGTTCCCCAAGTCAACCCCGAACGCTTCGACAAACTCAAGGTAGTTATCACCAAGATCTTCGCACAGTTCGGTAAAATTCTCAACGATTACTATCCAAAGTCTGAGAATGGTCACACTAAAGGGTGAGTGCTTTAAACATTCCTACTTTGTATGTTACCATTAGTTTTGATAAAAACCATTGTTTTCTTTTATTAGTTATATATTCATTGAATATGAAAAACACGAAAGCGCATTAGAAGCTGTTACACAAGCTAATAATTATAAGCTAGACAAACAACATACTTTTTTAATCAACTTATTTTCTGACTACAAAAAGTGAGTTAAATAAACTTTTTATTAGTTTTATTAGTGGATAAAGATTAATACCATTATTATTTTTAAGATATAACGACATTCCTGAAAAATGGGAAGCTCCTACTCTACAGCCATTCCCAGAAAGGCCTAATCTTCAATATTTCTTAAGTGAACCTGATGCATTTGATCAATATTATGTTTATAATGTAAACAGTCATATTGAAGTTTGGCTGAATAGCAATCCACAGCCAACAAAATTAGTTGAACGCGAAGTAAGTACAATATTGTTAGATAATTTTTTCTTGATGAATAACATTGATTTTCTTCTTCAAGAAATGGACTGAATCTCTAATTATGTGGTCGCCTCTTGGAACATACTTAGCAACACTACACAAGCAAGGTGTTGTCCTTTGGGGAGGACCAAATTTCACAAATGTTTTAAAGCTCTCTCATCGCAATGTACAATTTGTTGATTTTTCTCCTTGTGAACAGTAAGTCAATAAGTCATTTGTGTGTATATTTTTAAATATTGTATTTTCTATTAGTTTCATCCTGGTTTTTTTTAATTTAGATACCTGGTGGCTTATGCTCCATTAGATAATGGTGAACAAAAGTTGACCATTTTTGATATTCGCACTGGGGCCGAAAAGCGATCATTTATTTCAGATGCTCCAATGGCTGGTAATGTATTAAGGTGGTCGAAGGATGACAAATATTTTGCCCGGATCGGCCATAATACCCTTAGTGTTTATGAAACTCCAGTAAGTACCTAAAAGGTAGCAAAAATATTTATTTAACACAATTTACTTAAATTATATTTGTTTTTAGTCTTTTGGTTTGTTGGATAAGAAAAGTATAACGGTCAACGGTATTCGAGATTTTAGTTGGTCTCCCAGGGACAATGTACTTGCCTACTGGGTTGCTGAAGATAAAGATGTACCGGCTCGAGTAGTTTTATTAGAGATACCAAGGTTAGTAAAAACTACATATTATAAATTAAAAAAATATTAATTTATTGTACGTCATATCCTCTTTTGAAAAAAATATTCCTACTTTTTATTATTATTATATATTAATTTTTAAATATTGTTTTTAGCCGCAAAGAAATCCGAGCTAACAATTTGTTTAACGTAGCAGACTGTAAAATTCATTGGCAAAAAGCTGGTGACTATTTATGTGTTAAAGTCGACCGTTATGCTAAAATCAAACGTGAGAAGGGAGATGTTAAATACAGTGTAAGAATTTATCTAGTCTTTTGATTTTGATAACTTTCTTATGAGTTATAATATTGTTTTACACTTAATAAATTTCATTTATTTTTATAGGGTATGTATTTCAATTTTGAAATATTCCATATGAGAGAGAAAAATATACCTGTAGACAGTGTTGAAATTAAAGAACCGATTCATGCTTTTGCTTGGGAACCAATTGGTTCAAAGTTTGCAATTATTCACGGTGAACCTAGCAATAATAGTGTAAGCTTCTATAACGTCAAATCTGGTCAAGCTCCAGTCTTATTAAGTAAGTTCAACTTATTATTTACTTTTACTTAATAATAACTTTCTAACATCACATGTTTGGTTACAAATTTTATAAAAAGATTTAAATGTGCATACGTATGAATGCAATAGTTCTATGAATTGAATGTATTGTATTATATGCAAAGCATGATTGTACAGTTATTAAGTATAAGTATTGCAATAAAATGTTAACTTTATTCATATTTGCCAACTGTTGATACATTTTACATTTTTTGTATTATCCTATAGAAAAGTTAGACAAACATTTCTGCAGTCATTTGTTTTGGTCACCTGCCGGACAATATATTGTTATTGCTGAAATCCGAGATTCTGGTGCTTTGGAATTTGTTGACACCGCAGACTTCACCACAATGTGTTCTACAGAACATTATAAAGCAACTGATATTGAATGGGATCCAACCGGAAGATTTGTTGCCACTGGCGTTAGTTCGTGGAAAACTAAGGTATAAATATAATTAAAAAAACTTTTAATTATAATGGTATAAGAAAAAAATTTTCCTATACCATTATATTGAATGTTAATTTAACCAGACAAGTTTTAAATAGTTAATTTGGTATTTCTATATCATTAAAAATCACTCAAAAATAATATCAAATACCACAGGCACAAATCGCAGGGGTGCTAGACCACCCAAATATCACATTAGCCCCCCTTAAAATATACAGTTTTTAGTTGTGTTGGATCGACCAACCCCCCACATTGATGTTAAATGTGTTTGCCTCCCTGAAATTGTAATGGATTTCTGCCTATATCAAATACAATTACACAAATTGTACCTGTAATTAATTTATGCCAGATTATATCGCTTCAGTTTATACTTAATTTGCTTTTAGAGGAGTTTATCCATTATGATTTTTGTAAAACGTATTATTTTTAATTTCATTTCATTTAGACAGTATTGTGCATATTTATTTGTGATTTAATATTGTATCAATATTTTTTAGGGTGATACGGGCTATTGGATATGGTCATTCCAAGGAAGAATATTGAATAGATTCAATACAAATACCTATTGCCATATGCAATGGAGACCTAGACCTCCTACTCTGTTGAGCGCTAAACAACAAAAGGATACCAAGAAAAGTTTGAAAAAATACACTTCTCAGTTTGAGACGAAAGATAAAATGCGAATGACCAAAGCCTCTAAAGTATAATTGACAAAGTTATCATAAAACAAATATATTTGATTAAAATTTTTTTTTATTTTTAAATAGGAAGTCATCGATAAACGTCGAAAATTGATTAAAGAATTCGAAGAATACCGCAGCAAACGTTTAGAAGATTGGAATAAACAAAAGGCTGAAAGAATGGCTATTAGAAGTCGTAAGTGAAATTCTTTTTTAAATTAATCCCACCCAAAACATGACATGTTGGAATATTTTCAATGGCATTTTTGTCAATCCATCTCATTAGTTAAGCATTCTAAACAATTAACTCTCTATGTATAAAACAATTACTACATTATTATATTCATGACGTGTAGTATATAGATATGTCAGCAACGTTGCAATACGCATATCCCTCACTCTTTACTGTGTGTTACATTCTCCGCTTCTCTCATTGGTCGCATTCATCAAAGCCTGAAGATCGGAAAACCTAACACATAGGAAAAAGTTGTGATATGCGTATCACAGTGTGGCGGACATACCTAAACACTCTGTCGTTAATATAATAATGTAATAACTGATAAGTGTTGTATGAGTGAGGGCGTTTTTTGAATCAAGATCCACTACACACTGTTTCTGACATACCTCTACGATTATATTTATATTTATCATACATGTTTTATTCATTCCAAATATTTTGTTTCAGATATCGATACCGATGAACTAGATTCAGATGATAAAAACGTACAGGTAGAAAAGGTCGAATTTTTGGTTAAAGAAGAAGTAACTGTAATTGATTGAGCATTTTGGACGATTTTGATGTAAACAAAATATTCAAATTGTCTTTTTTTTTTGTATTTGCTAAAGAACAATAAATACAATTTTGCCTTGAAACAATAACGCCATTTAATATGGCCATCATAGTCCTTCATATTCTTATAAATATTTTCAATACTATTTTATGTAAATTAGGATTCAATTTAAATTTCAAATACAGAAGAAAAATAAATATCTATCCAATAGGGTTTGTTCTAATAATTATATTATCTGTAATCACAAATACAATTTTACATGTTAATTGTTTTATTTATTTCATAAGTACATGTTCAAACATTTTTTTATAATACTACTTGCGTGTATTATATAATTATTATTAATATAATATATATTATTTATTTATAAATAAATATCACAATTGCCAACTAGGTATAATTATTACACAGTGATCACATATTTGTTAATGTTAATTATTGATTTATGACAACAACAAAAATAATTATTACGGCGTGAGATTAATGGTAAACAAAAATAACTAAATTGAGTACACAATGTTATTGCTATAATATAAAATTAGCGACTAAATTATTAATAACGGTATCTTGCCTGTGACATAACTTGTCGTAACAATTGACTTAATATTTCGTTAAGATTTATGCGTGATTGTTTGGCAAATAGAACAAAATTATATATAATATACTTAAGACAACAACAATAGCTTTATTAGTTTGATATGGAAAATTATAAATTGTGTGCTAGAAAAAAAGCGTCATTTGTAAAGAAATGTTAGTAGTTTAGAAAAAATACTAATTGTTACTATATTATTCAAACAGTTTTTAAATTTAAAGCACAATATAGTTTATACCCTCATAAGCAACCTAACGACTATTAATAATTTATTCAGTTGGTCGGTTTGCGTTATACATAATACCGTTGATGATAATAAACTGGAAAAGATTTCATAGAAATAAGTACAATACTGAGAGATTTTAGTATCAATCAACGATATTAACTACAGTTGGTTAATCTCCATTCGTGATTTACAAGTTCAAAATGGCATGGTTATAGACACAACAATAAAGGAAGACTAGTCATTAATAGTATTAATTACTAATATTAGTATATTAAATTATTATTTTTTTAGTAAAATGAGAACATGGGTATAGTAACAAATTAAAAATTGTATTAATAAATATTAGACCCATCCAGAGGAGAAATTGCATGAGATCATTAATTTTCTACAGAAATATTGGTTTATTGGTTGGTACAATTTGATAAGTTCAGTGGAAACATAATATGGCTATGCTCGCGGTATCTCAAGATAAATGGAGTACATACGGAAGCATATTATTGGTAAATTTGATGTTAATATTTAAAACTTATTTATAGGGGAAGAATCTATTTCTGCATAATACATACGGTTTTCTAAAGATAACTGTCAAATATTTAACTAATATATTATACTATTAACATCTAGTACATATTTAAATATTTAATTAATAACACATTACATTATGGGTTCTTATTGAGTAATTGACTAAACTTGTATCATTCTTTTTTTTTTTTTTTTTAATAATTCACATCAAAAAGCTCATGGCCTATCATTAATGATTTGTTTGGTTCATGTTTGTATTAACTTTAAATGATTTTAATTAAACTTAAAGGTATAAATAACTGATGTGTTACATGCAAAATTATTTATCCTTAAAATGTAGTACAATTATTAGCTCTTGGACATAATAAATTGTAAAGTGAATTATTCTATTTATATCGAGAAATTAATAAATATTAAGGAAGTTTTAAAATTAAGTACTTTCTAGAATATAATTATGAATACTTAGTCTTATATTAGAATTTTTCAGATTATTAATCACAGAATAAAAATATGATAACTTGGTCTACAAAAATAAATCCTATAAATGGAAAATCAGCAGCAAAATTTGAATATTTTTTTTTCAGACGGACAAGTCTGTTGATTGTACATAATACTGTTTCCAAAAATAAATTGTATACATTAATCACATAGGTTAGTATACACTTAATTTAGTGATCCTCTATTACTTTTAATTATTAAAACCGATATTTTCCAAAAACATCAAAAAAAATGTTATGCTCGTTATTGTTTAATAATACTTATAAAGCTGAGATACTTGAGTAATGTCAACAAATAGGAAATTGTATTGATTTATCTACAACAACAAAACTACAATTTAACTATTAAATTGTTCAAGTTTCTAAATCCTAATACTATATAACCCGTCGTATCACCATTAAATACACTTGAAATCAGACCCTTTAAAACCTAATATTGAAATTTTTCTCTTGAATGAGATAACAAATTATAAAAAACTTCATAAAACAAAAATAGTTTGAATAAAATGTCGATAATTTTCCTATGTATGCATGTCTTCAATGTATTTGTATGGCAAAGAATGTCGTTAAGTAACATGCATACAGCCAATATTAAGAACAAAATCTGTTGAACATACAGAGTAATTATTTACAAATAAAACTGGAGATTATATTTTTACTTTTGGTAGGTAAAATCGCTTTAGATCTAATTTTAAAAACGATTGTAATTTTTACCAATGTTTTGATTGGCTAATTGTATAAATAATTTTGCATTATTATTTTCGAGAAAGACTTTATGTCTAAAGTGGAAAATAAGTTTTCTGGAATAATGTTTTAGTTGAGGCCACCCCGCAATTAAGTCATGCTCACAAGATTATTTAACAGAATAATTAAGGACAATAATGTCGTCACTTTTGGTTGTTTCCTTGGACATGCTGACAATAGCTTCTTCGTATGATGGCGGTGGTAGGTCACTTCCCTCTTCGCTGTGGCTGCCTATCAACTGTTCGTAAGACGGGGGCAAGGTAAGTTCGCTAACCGTGCGTATCGGCAACGAATACTGTTGTTGAGCGTCCGCCAACTGTCCCTGTTGAGATCGTATGTCCTGGGGGCACACGGAAAATAAAATAAAACCGTCATCCGACAGTAACGAATGGCTGTGGTTCTTACCTCTATCTGTTGGCGGATGACCATGTCGATGACGCGGCGCCTTCGCAAATACAGTATGTTCCTGATGCCGATCATGACGGCCGAACAGATGCACAGCGGTCCAACCATCCACATGTGGCCCAGGTTGGCGAATACAGTGTCGTCGAACGCCCCGAACGAGAACACCGATATGATGGAGCCCAATGTGAATAGGAACACGGATATCAAAAAATACGAATACGTTACACAGTCGCAGGAGCTGCACGACCGACTCATGTCCTCGGTTAGATGGACCCGCTCCCACATATAGTAGGCTTCCATTTCAAACGCATTTCCGCACTTCCCGTGTGCGCGAAAAGAACGGACGACGAACGGGGACGCAAACTGTGAACACTGAATACCGCGGAATTATTCTCTTGGACCAGCAAACGCGACTGTACCGCGACAGACGATCATCGCGATTTACGTTTGAGTCTGCTTCAGCTATCCGTTCGTCGTTACTCGTTCGTGTGTACGACTCTGCGCTGCCGTGTAATATTATTGTTGACAATTGCCTTTTTCGCCATCAGCCCTCTGATTAAAGTGATTACACACCTTTGTCCGTTATCAATTTCAATTGTTATTGTCTTTTATCATGACGAACGTGACGACGACGACGACGGCCGATCCATACCGTCGAGACGAAGATTCGAATATCCACCTCCACCTCGTTGAGTACCGTCATCGTCGTCCGGCCTTCACTGGAGAGCGAATGATGTTAAGTACGGCCGCTAGGAGCGCTGAACGTCGTACTCGTGACAAAATAGATCGTATGATAAATTATATTGATTATTCAATATTGATCGTGGTCTATTATGCTCTATGGTTTTATTATGGTGTACTAGCGCATGACAAAATATTTTGTCATGGTATTTTCGATTTTGTCACGGTGTTACACTTTAGCTGCTAAGGTTTAGGAACGTTGTACTCGCTCGTCGGTAGTTGTGCACTTATATCGTACTTGTCTGTGGTCAGAAATCTCAGCAGGCACTTACTTTTCTATGGCAGTCGATGACTCTATAGTTTATTGCACAACATATTATGTCAAATACCTACTTATCAGTTAATACGAAAATATACAATTCACAATTTACAGTTTACCGAGCACGCTGTACTTGTGTATAGTTAGTCTATGGTCATAGTAGTCAGTACACGTTACACACTATTCATTGAGTTACAATACTCGATTGTTAGTGCTAAATAATAATACTTTTTAACAACTTTTTACCGGATCCAAGGCTTTCTAGTGCAAGTATTTGAATAGTCTAAATCGCAAACATTTGACACTTCCCCATGGATGAAAAGGAATCCAATGAAACTCTTAAAATCTCCTCGCCACCTCTGGCCAACACCAAGGTTCAGAGTGTCATACCAAAAAACAGGTTGGTAATAACAAAAACGGTAGACCTAACAACTTAATGTGAAATAAACTGTACGTATAGTGCATACCTACCACAACTTGTGTTTGAATACAAATATTTTTTTCTTCAGGTCAGAAGTCTTGAAGTGGAATGGCTGGGGATATAGAGATTCAAAGTTTAAAGTTACCGACCAGGGAATGATTCGGTTCACTGGCAATAGGTGAACTCTATTTTCGTTTGTTCTTAATTCGTTTTGAGTTGTTGAATGGGTGCTTTCATTCTTGAACCAATTAAAATACAAAACAGTTGTATAATTAATGATGAATTTTTCCCAATCAGGTATTCCATTGGTGAAACAGATTTGCCTTTTTTTACTCAATGGGTCCAACAAGTATTAAATATTGACCTAACTCTAAGGAATGTGCCTAGAGAGAAGTTCAGTTCCACAGAGATTCCACCTTGCCGCGTATCTACGAGTTTGTACCAGTTTTATTTAATGGAATCATTTTTGCATATAATTTATTACAAAATTATTTTTAATACTTTTTCAGAATTATTAAACATCTTCAAAGAAATGAAAATTGACCATACGATTGATAGCTCAGCTAGACTTTTGCGATCCCATGGACAAACACTTTATGATATTTATTCCCTCAGATATGGTAAATGTTTTCCACGCATTTGTGATTTAGTAGTCTGGCCTGGTATGTATTATTTAGTTTTGAGTTAGTTTGTGATAATTTTTTTGTTGCAACAAGAATATTTTTTATTTAAGCAAATCATAACGATGTTGTAAGCATAGTTGAATTAGTTAATGTGCATAACATTGTACTTGTTCCGTTTGGCGGTGGAACTAATGTATCTGGGGCAGTATCGTGTCCTGCCAATGAAAATAGATGTATAGTCAGTGTGGACACTTCACAAATGGTAATTATACTAATACGTATGATATTGCAATATCAAAAAAATTAAAGTGGCCTTTGAAACATTTCTTTTCTTTTCTATAGAACCGTTTACTGTGGTTGGATGAATCAAACTTACTGGTATGTTTTGAAGCCGGAGTCATTGGTCAAGATTTAGAACGAGAACTAAACAAACGAGGCTATACATGTGGACATGAACCCGACTCTTATGAGTTTTCTAGGTATTCATTGAAATAAAAAAAAAAAAAAACTCGAGTGTAGCCTTTGTAGCAATCATTAAAGTAGTAAGTTTCCTTTTATTGTATTTACTATTTTTTAAGTATTACAATCGTTTGATTTAGTTTAGTATTTTAGTCACATTTTGTGTGCGTTGTTTAAATGTACTAATACATTTTTATTTTATTCTTAGTATAGAAACATGCATGTGTTTATTGAATATAGCTGTAATTTTAGTATTATTATTTACTGGAAGAAACTTATAATCAGTAATGTGTATTAAACAAATCAGTTTAGGTGGTTGGGTCGCTACTAGAGCGTCGGGCATGAAGAAAAATGTGTATGGCAACATTGAAGATTTAGTAATTGATGCTAAAATGGTCACTTGTAGAGGGGTGGTCGAAAAAAACAGTAAGGTCCCTAGAATGTCAAGTGGACCAGATTTTCAACAAATTGTCTTAGGGTCAGAAGGTTTGTTTGTTGGTAATTTATAATCAACATTATTTTAGATTGATTACTGTTTTTATATTTCAGGTACATTAGGTATAATTACAGAAGTGACCTTAAAAATTCGACCTCTTCCAGATTGTCGTGTTTATGATTCTGTGGTTTTTCCTGATTTTGAATCAGGAGTAAAATGTATGAGAGAAGTAGCCAAACAAGTATGTTTTAAACATTATCTTCACAATTAAGCTATTAAATAATGAATAATTACATTTAAATCTGTAGAGATGTCAACCTGTGTCTATACGATTAATGGATAACACACAGTTCAGATTTGGTCAGGCGTTACGGCCTGTCGAAAACACATTTGGAAACTTGTTAGATTTTTTCAAGAAAACTTACTTGACTCATGTTTGTGGTTTTCGTTTAGAGTCCATATGTGTTATGACACTCCTATTTGAAGGTGATTTTTTTACCTACTGTTTGATAGTATTATCGATATACCACCAATGCTATAGGATATAGCAAATATTTTACCTTTTTGATAACTCGATTGCAAATGATTAACAGCGGACGGAAAAAATAATACTTTATGCATATAATCAGTGGCGTGGTGAATGGGGATTTTTTTTGTGGAGCTGGGGTGGGGTGGTCGGGTACATTTTGGTAACCAATAACATACAACAAAAATTAAAATATTTACAGTCACATAATAATTATATGTACTATATATTATATTAAAGGGATAAAGGAGGTAGGTTCTGAAATATATGCTGGGCATCGAGGTTTATAAATGTTCACCACGCCACTGCTTACAATGCATATAACTGCAAACAAGTGTTGAAGGAAACCCAATTACAAATATTGACGATGATGAAGTCAATAAACCAAAACTACGAGAAAAAAAAATTTGATCATAATGAATATTATTAAGTACTTCCACATTTTTTTAATTGTTACTAGCAGCTTTAATAGAAGAATAAGAATATAATGAGGTGTCTAAAAATATCTGGAAAGTGACAACATGTACTTAAGAAAAATATTTTGATGTATAAGTTAAAGTAACCATAATGATTGATTTACATAATTGACAAATCATTAATATTTTTTTACAATAACTACATTCTTAAATTAAATGACAATAATCTTATTTTTTTAATCATGTTAAGTTCTTGCTACTAACTTAAATTAAAAATAATCTGCCACCACTCGCCAGCAATATTTGTCAAAAAATGTATCATGTTATAGCTATTAAATTATTATGACTATTTTGTGTTTAGTGTTAATCATATGACAGTTAAGAGGTAAAAATATTTGCAATTGTGTTATTCAAAAAGGTGGTTCTGCTATTGTGTTCTACCTATGTATAACTTACTAGTAATGGTAATTTTGTCTAGGTAAACGTTCTAAAGTAGTTTCACATAGAAATTGCATCGCTAAAATAGCTGTGTCTTTTGGTGGTGTAACTGCAGGAGAGAGAAATGGAGAACGTGGTTATATGCTGACCTTTGTTATAGCTTATATACGTGTAAGAAAAATAACTTAATACTTTTAATATTTTTATTAAGTTGATAAATTCTAATGAAATTAATATTTAGGATCTCGCGTTAGAATATAGAGTTGTAGCTGAATCGTTTGAAACATCAGTATCCTGGGATAAAACTCTCAGTTTATGTGATAATGTCAAAAAAGTTGTAGCAAATGAATGCAATAGTAAGTGAATAATATAATTGTTATTTTATCAAAATTGACCTTTCATTTAGGGTAAACATTTTTTTTGTCTTTTAGAACTTAATATCAAGTATTACTTGATTAGCTGTCGAGTAACACAGACATACGACTCCGGTTGTTGTGTTTATTTTTATTTTGGATTTAATTGGACCGGACTAGATGATCCAGTATCAACTTACCATCATATTGAAACCATAGCCCGAGACACTATTATGGCTTCTGGAGGGTCTATCTCTCATCATCATGGCGTGGGTAAATTACGGGCACATTGGTATGAGAAACACATGTCTAAAACTGTACTATCGCTTTACAGTGCATCTAAAAAGATGCTAGACCCGAATAATGTATTTGCTAATGGTAATCTTATTAGTTTTCCGCTGTCCAAAATATAAACAACAATTTAAAATCTAGTCACATTTTAGTGTAAGTCTTCAACAAATACAATTTTTTATATATTATTGATATGGTTATTATTTGATGTTTAACCTTTTTAAAATTGTTTCCTGATAAATATGTGGGTAATATTAGGTTAGAAAAAAATTATCAACAAGACCGTGGTGTAGGTATATTTTGCTATTTTAATCAATGTTAACATCAATGGTTAAAAATTCTTATAAAATTTTTAAATTTGAATTGTTGATAATTGTTTATATTTATAAAACATTTGATACAATAATTTTTCATACAACAAAATTAAATTATATTATAATCTTTTACTGAACGTGTACGCACATGGTAATATGTAGTCGAGACGTTTAACATAAATTATATAATATAACATAATTCAATCCCTAGTGCAATTTTCTATAGCAATTTAATTTGAATTATTAGTATAAAGTTAAATAAAAAATAATAATTTGGTATATTTATACCTACCAACTTTTTGGTACAAAGTTTTGGTCAACAATTGATATTGATAACTGACTGCAACGCTCATTCGATGATTGGATTAGCATATGTATCAGTTTTTCAATAAGTTTTAGATATAATCCCTTTAGCTGATATTTTGGCATTATATTGTATAAAATTCATAATAAAATATGCAAACATGACTAAATTCATGAAGAATATAAATAACAATTTAATATTTATATTACTTGAAGTCAAAAAATGAACACACTTTAAAATAACCAATTGTGATGAATTTGTGAAAAACTTAAAGAATTCTGTTGTATACTACATTACTACATACACAGTATACAGTATGGTATTGGTTTTGTTTTATTGACAAATAATTTAAATTAATCTGTTTTTATTGTATTAAACATACTAGTGGCCTAACTATTAAAAATAAAAAAACTTGTACTTGCATTGTATAATGCTTTTTTCATAACTTCTCTCAGTGGCGGTCAAATGATTTTGTCATGGGGGGGGGGGGATGTAGCAGTTTTTTAACAAACACTATTTATAAGAATCCATATTTTTAAACATAAAATTAATGAACAATACATATTTTAATTATATTATTAAATCTATTTTTCGGTTTTTCTTTGCCAATTCATCCAGTACTTCGTCTGCGGTTATATTTACAACCCCACGAAGAACAGCCATAGTGGCTAAGCCATTGAGACGGTTCTAAAATAATATAATTACAAAATTTATATTAAAACATAATATATTAACATTTAAGCATTAAGCACTAAATTTACATTTCAAATATTCTTATAATTTAACTATACCTAAATGCTAAAAGAAATGAACTAATCTAAAAAGTTAGTTTGAATTAATATTTTAGTGTTTTTGAACTGTTAATTTAATACTTATTCCAATAACCAATAACCAAAAGCATTTTCTTCCAGCCTAAATAATGTAGTATAGTAAGTACAGCATATTTACCTCTACCATTGTATTTCTTAAATATGTTTTCAGCCGTTTAAGGCATGAAAACATTCTTTCTGGTGTTGTGGTTGATACAGGAAGTGTACAAAATATTTTTAATAAAGAGTGCACATTTGGAAATAATTCTGGATTACATATCCTAATTGCATCTAGTCCATTTTTTGGAGATTTCCCTGTACGTGAAAGTTTTATTTTCCAAAGGCTCAATTCCGCTTTTACTATCTGAATATTAGTAGAAAGGTAAAGTTAGTAGTAAGTTTTTTTTTATACTTTAATATTTAATAAATTATAAATAATAGATTTGGTCTTCAGTTTAAGTAAAATAGTTACTAAATATAAGGTAACTGAAAATTAATAATATGTTAAAATTTGTATTCGTGTAGGTAGTAAGTACTTACCAAATTTAGGTTTTGTGACCCTAGTGTCTCGCCTGTCACTTTTTGTGGCAAAGGAACATCTGATTCAGAGGCATCTACACTGTCAATATAATCTAATTGTTTAACTTTTTTAGAAAAAAAACTCAATATTGAGCCATTCTTTCTTTTAGCACTCATAATGAATAATTTTAATATTATTTATATAAAATAAAATATAATATAATTTTGTTCAGCTGAATCGTTGAAAGACAAACTATAACAATATTATAACGTCTATAACTCTGTGTCCTGTGATTTAAATTTTAAAACTGTTTAGTCATAACTCAACATTCAAGATAAATCGACCAACTGTTAGCCCCGCGCTGGCTACGAAATAGGAATACGTATCGATATCGGTATGCATGGTAATTCCCGGATATTTTGTATAGACAACTTAATAGTAAATATAAATAATAATAATAGCCTAATTCATAGGTATGGGTCTAGACTCTAGATAGTAAATAATAATTATTATTATACCATACACCGTGACACTATGTATAAAAATATACGAAATATAGTCGTAAATCGTAAGACATAAGATCTAGTGTATAAAAATTTACCATAGATAGGTAACTATTTGTTTAAAAAAAAAAAAAAAATTAGAAAAAAAATTAATATGTACCTCTGTCCTCTATTTATATTAGGTATAATGTTCATGAAATATTAATATTGAAAAAAAAGTCATGGGGGGGATCTATCCCCCCTCACCCCCCCCCCCCCCGGGTTTGACTGCCACTGTACGTCGAATATTTAAAATTTCATATTCAAAACGCAACGCACCCTGAATAATTTGTTGATGCCGACACATTGGCTAATACAATTTTATTTTACGTGACGATAACCGCGTAACGGACTTAGGTAAACTTGAATTTCAGTACCCGTACCTACTGTCTCCAACGGTGGGGGAGAATATATTATTTTGTCGGACAAAATTATACTGGTAGATGAAAACGAGTTGAGACATTTTATTTTCAAAAATGTTTCATTACTGTTGTGCAGTAGAAAATTGTATTTAATGTATACATACAGGTAAATACTAAAATATAGCTTAAAGTTTTAGACTTTAAACATTGAATACATTTTGAGAGTTGTTTTTTCTTAGATATCTATAGTAGAAACTTAATAATTTGTGTATGAATATTCAAAATTATTATCTACATTTTCGTACACTTGTTTATTAACTTTAAGATTCTGGGCGGCTAAGCCTTTTTAGTCCACATCGAGTCACAGAGTAATACAAATCGTAATACACTAATACCAGAATATTAGGTACCTACCTATACTATATCAATAATAGTCTTTAGAAAAATTAACGGGCTCGAAAAGGTAATGCTGTGAGCCGATGAACGATGAACGTATTATCATTGAGTATACTCCTCAATGGTACTATCTGACTATATATAACAATATATAGATACAAGTCGTCGCCTGGGAGATTTTAGAATTGATCGGTCTCTGTGTTGGGAGACTTGTATTTAGCTCACTAGCAATTCTCAATTACAACTGACACATATACCTATCTACTTGCAAATAAAAAATGGCTGTCAACAACGAAAGCAACGAGGTACAGGCAGCATTAGTCGAATTTATACGCAGCATTGCAATCGGTGTAATGGAAGGCGTTTATCTTCATGAGAGCGACGATGAAAGCCTCTTACAATTAGTAACAAATCCTCTATCTTCCATTGGTATGGAAGCGACTTCTAGTGGTGACGTGCAGTCCCCAGGGCCAGAGCCAGAAGAAACCCTGCATCCTCCCCTCCTTTGCGCCGGACGACGACGAGAACGAACAACATTTTGATGAGTCAATTGTCTTGGACAGTGAATTGCCGAGTGGCGATGCGCTGTCTCTTTCAGAGTCTGAGCCTCAGACCCCCGAGACAGCACCACTCGGACTCGGCTACACTGTCCAAGACAATTGACTCATCAAAATGTTGTTCGTTCTCGTCGTCGTCCGACGCAAAGGAGGGGAGGATGCAGGAAAGAGCACGAGGAGGTGCGTAAGTCACCCGCGCACGTTCTCCGACCACCACCACCGAGACGGGTTCGCGGGCGTAGCGCGCTCGGCCGCAGTTGACGGCGTTGACGCTCGAGACCTCTGGCGCTCCGAGAGTTGTCACCGTCCACAACCGTCGACGCGCACGACATCGCGCGCTATAGCCGCCGCTCGTCGCCGTCAACCGTAGTTGCTCCCGCGTGGCCGTCTCGGTCTGGCCTCGCCAGCGGGGCAAGGTCGTCACGCGACCGAGAAAACACGCCCGTGACACTCGTCAACCTGGTGGACCGGTCGTGGGGACGTGCAGAGGTGACCAGTCAGTGGCCACATCATTGCATATCCGCACCAAATCGCCATCCCGTATCCTCCCCTCCTAGTTTATTGTGTCTCCTGTCCGTCGTATTTTTTTTTCCATTTAAATTTTCTTTACTTATATCGAATAATATTGACTTTATAAATTTCGGCTTTTTTTTTTTGTTCTAACTTTTTTTTGAACATACAAAATTGTATAATAATATAACGGCAAACGTTTCCGAAATTGTTTTCGTTTTTGAAATTATATTCAAAATTAAAAATGTCATATTTGTAAAAAAAAAATAAATTGTGAACACAAAAAACTATTGTTGCTTTTTTCGTATTGTCGAGTGTATAAGTCAGTTTTTACAATATAATAAAATATTGACTTGAGTTGTTGTAATATTCTAATCTGAACAAATCTTGTAACAGGTATCTATTAGTTATTACTGTACTTGGAAATCACTTTTCGACGGTATGAGTGTTTTGACAGTTGTACAATAATATAATTTTATTATAGGCATAACCGCACAATAAGTGGTTCGACCTTTATCGAGTACCGAGTGAAAGTGTAATACATTTGCCAGGTATATAACATAAATTCTCAGACATGGCCACAATAATATTATTCTATATTGTCATCACTCGTCATTATTTGTCGGTCATGTTTTCTTCCATACCATGTTTTAGAACAATTTTCAAGTCACAATAAAACAAAAAAAAAACATAGCACATTCCTATCGTAATAATATTATAATTATAATATGTATTAATTAAAAATGCTTTAACTTACTATTAAGATTTCCTATGTATCGCTATGTATCGTTAGAGTTGATATTATTAGCTGTCGTGAGTCTATTTTGGTATTCATATAACCAGGGCCTGATTAAGGAGTTGGTCACCAGTAGGCTAGGGTTGATTTGGCGCCTCTATGAATGATCGAAGTGGTTGGAGGGTAAAACGAGGATTAAGAAAACGTAAAAACAACAGACTTTTTTTGTTTAAAATAAAATGTGTTTTATATTTAATAAAATTATACACAAAAGCATTTCAACATTTTTAATTTATGATTGAACTAAATATTATTCATTTAAAAAAGTTTTTTCCTTGATTTTAACGCTGCGAAAGACTCTACTATTTCATCGAAAGAAATATTGTTCATGAATTCACTTTCAATAAACAAAAGTACAAGGGCCTTCATTTTATCCTGGCGTAAAGTGGATCTTAAAATGTTTTTCACCCGCCCTAGAGCAGAAAAAGATCTTTCTCCGCTACAATTTGTGACGGCCATTCTCAAATAATATTCTTAGAGCCACTTCAACATTTGGAAATAGTGACTCTATCTTCAAGGATTTTAAATGACTCAAAAGTCTTATATATAATATTAGTGGATGTAGGATCGCTCGGTCGTCGGTGCGATAAGCCCGCGACGATTACAAGAAATAGGTATATGACAAATAACGTAATATATTGGTATATTACAATAGTCGACCGTGCGGAAATTCGTTGCGGCGACGCGGTAACGGCACGGCGAATAGGCCGCGGCATTGAACGTGTAATAACGAAAATATATATTTTTTTTTTTTTTAAAGTATATATTATGCAAAAATTCTACATTCGTAAAAAAATGATATTAACATGCTTATAATGATTAATATTAATTAATGCTCGTAGACGCCTATACCTGTAGGCTGTAGTAGGTAGGTATATAAACTTAAAACTTTCATCATATGGGAAATAAGCGAAGGTGTACAATACCGTAAGTATATGCAAACAAATTTACATTAATTAAAACGTGACAAAATGTACATAAAAAATATGCAAATTGGTTATATTTGTAAAAATACATTTACATAAATGGGTATGGATATCTATCTATATAGTTTGCAGGATGAAGAATAATCAATTTTATTACGAATAAGTATTAGATCTATCCCCCTCATCCCCCCGTTTGACCGCCACTGACTTCTCTTAAATAAGATAAAATTGTTGACAGTACAAAAAAATAAAAATATTTTTACTCCGTAACAGTTATGTCTTAAATCTTCATTTATATTCTCTAATACTAATTTTCAAATAATTTGACTTTGTAGTTTATAATAAATATTTTTAATTTTCAATTCCATTGCGTTAAATAAAAAATTGAGTAATGGAACTGGATATTTGAATCAGAAAATAACTATAAAAATTTTAAATATTGAAAATTTGACAAAAGTTATTTTTTATCTATATATTATTTAGAGTTAGTATGAATTATCAGAGATGGCCTAATATTCTGTAGAGTATTAATGGGAGTTTATAACTGTTAATGTCCTTATGAGAAATAAGAATAATAATTTTATACATTCTATGAAATAGTATATTTCTCACAACAATTTTCTGTGTATTTCTGCAAGATGTGTTTAAATCTTAATGTAAATAATAAATATACTCCGTTTTATAACTTGAACATTTTTCTAAATATTTCATAGTGAAAACTTGCAAATTCCTCATAAGTTACACAAACAAAAACCTAAAAATCTCAAAAATACAAATACTATTTTTTTTTTTTTATAAACTTTTCAATTTGGAATTTTAACAAAGAAAGATGAATTAAATTATTTTTTGTAATTTAAAAATATTATACATGTTGACTTAAAACTTTTCACAAGAACAGCTGATATCATAATTTTCAAAATATTTGGTTTAATATTAACTCAACACTGTCATACGGTACGACAACGATCACTTAAAACATTACTAGCTGTTATTAACTTATTGTCTATTATTAATAATTGTATGCAATTTGTTTTTGCTAAAGCTAGTTTAGCTGACTGTATTACTAACAGAAATAATAAAGGGGGACGGAGTGGCCGAGCGGAATAAGGCATCGGTTGTGACACGCACTGTCACCGGTTCGAACTCGACCACAGGCGGCATTTTCTTGAGCAGTCACGGTGTCTGGAGAGAGGCCGCCATCCCCCAACCGGGCATGGCAGATACCTAAGGGTCCTCACTAAAAATCTGCAAAACAAACACACACGTGTTCAAAACCTACAAATAACCTCCCCCACAGTTCCACGGGCTAATGATTTCAGTTGTTAAAGCATCAACCCATCCCCCCCCCCAAAAAAAAAAATAATAATAATAATAAAGAAGATTGCGAGTTTAGAAGATTTATAAGCAATAACGTCATTATTACTCATCAGCTGCAGATAAAATCCTAAATTCTTTTAAATAAAATATTTTTATTTTATAAATGAAATACCAAATTAGTCATATTATAGAAATATTAAATTTATTATAGAAATCACAAATAGTGTGTATAATATACAATCAAATTATATATAGTTTTAGGAGTAAATTCATACTTATTCTTAGAAGAACAAAAAAAAATATTATTGTTATATTTCATTGTTCAATTTGGGCATCTTTTACTTTTTTTAACATATCATTGAGTTGCATCATTGAAGCTTGAGGAAACTATAAAAAAAAAAAAATAAAAATAAAAATCAATATCATTAATTTAGAGGTACTCAGGTCTCGGAATTTGAGAAAAGATGTTATAATATTTGCTTCCATACGTTATCTTTAAAAATAACCCTGAGCACTTCTAAATCCATTATATTACAACCCAAAAAAACATTAAAAATGCAATTGTTAGAATGACTTACAAATTCTCTTAAAGTATTGAACAATGTTACATCATCATTTGACCTGTAGGCTGGCAATGAGCCTATAATTTAATTATAAAAGAAAATAATTTAAAATTAAATTAATTTACAAATTATACAACTAATAGCATGAGCACAGTTTTCCTAACCACTTCTGGATATAACATCTTCGAAACCATTCACAAAAAAATATGCATATTCCTTACTTATGTTTTTTTTAGAAAATTAAATGAAAGGATTTTCTTAACTTCCTCGTTGTTCATAATATTTACTACAAATAGATACATAACTTATTATATTTGTTTAAAAACTTTCTAAAACTAAGTCTTACATAATTATAAGACTTTAAATATTCCCTATTGAAGCACCACAATCTCAAGACCTCTGATATCCTCCCTTCATGTTTCCCCATGTTTACCCTCTAATAGTTAAAAAAGAAATTTGATTGATTCTACAGAACAGGATTATTATTCCCGTAGAGCATATTTTTGTACCAAATAAAGCAAAATTGCATTTAATAAATAATAGTTTAAAATCTAGATATTCACTGATTACCTAAATTAATGTTCTGCATTAAAATTGAATCTACATCTTTTGGAGGAAGTCCATCTCTTTCTTTTTCATAATCTTCCCATGCTGCATTTCTGTCATTTTCATCTAATTCTTCGGCCTCATTATTTTGTAATAATGAGTCATGTTCTAATATGTCCATTACAAGATCTTTATGTTTCAATATTAACTCTGCCATTAAACGATCCTACCAGAGTTCACAGAAAATATTTAAATATAAATAGTATACAAATATTTTTAAAATAATTTAATAGGGCACCTTAGGTAAATTTAAAGTTGATTTCGGTTGAGTAGTTTTTGGCTCAAATTCATAAAGTTCTTCCTGACATTTCAAGTTAAAATGACGATCAATTTGATGTTCATCAACTACACGGAAAGCTGTAGATAATTTTGATATTTGACGTTCATATATTTTTTGCTCCATTGTACCCTTATTACATAATACAAAATAATTAGATAATAGGTACATTAGTAAATTCAATTATTTTAAATAAAAAAAATGTTTGTACACAAATTAAAGTCTTTTTTGATAACTATCAGTAAAAAATTTTTAATGTAGATATTTTATTTATTATTCATCAAAAATTGATTAAAGGAAAAATCTATGGAAGAAATTATATATGATTTCTAGAATTAAAATAATTTTTAAAATAGATAAACCAATAAAGGTGAATACTAAAATTATTTTATAAAATTTTAATAACAGTTAAAATATCAACACTGAAAAAAATATTAAATTCAAGAATATTAAAAAAAAAATGGACTTCCACGATGTAGAAATTGCATTACTCCTAACTATGAATATAGTCTTCATTACTTTTTTGTTATTATATTTACCTCAGAAATTAATCTATAAATGTAACATGGTTTTTTTTGTCCAAATCTAAACACACGAAATATACTTTGAACATTAAGAGATGGATTCCATGTCACGTCAAAAATAATAACTCGATTAGCACCAATTAGATTAATACCTAAATTAAAAGCTTTTGTCGACAATAATAAAAGACGCATTCTGAAAATAAATTATTCCATAGTTAGGTAAATCGTTAATATTATAATTATAATTTGTTTTATGATTGAGTTAAAACAAAATTTACTTAGTATTTTCTGGATTATTAAATCGTTCACAAAAATCTTCTCTTGTTTTTGAACTAGTTGAACCATCAATTCTATAAAAATCTACACCGTGATCCCAAGATTTACCATAGGGACCTCCTTCATCATCTAAATCTTCAGCATTTTCCAAAAAATCTTGAATGAGATCAAGAGTAAATAATGACTGACTAAATAATAACCTATATCAAAGTAAAAGATTTGATTAGGGTCTCAAACAAAAACAATAGTTTTTTAATTGGTGCTATATACCAGACTCTTGCTATAAGCAAAAAATGGGAATAACTTAATTTCCAGTATTTTAATAGACTAAATAGTTAATAGTAGCAAGGCTATAGATTAATTTTTAGCTTAATATAAAAGTTATACATACACTTTATCACCAATGTTTTCACATTCTTGAAGTATTGAAAACAACATTATGAACTTGGAATACGGGTACACAGTTTCCATTTCAGCTCTTGATAAAAATGGCTTCCACCAGTCAGTGTAATGCGTATCTGTGTTCTTAGTGTTTGGCAAGTCAAAACCTGGAACTGACAACCCCCAACAAAATTAATAAATTAGAAAAATCAAAAATAATATAAATCATAACATTTTCAAAATATTTTGATTTTAGTTGCTGTTTATGGATATTGTCAGTTTCAATTTTTTTTTAGTTTTTTTTCTAAAAATATCAATAAAATTTTATTTGTTGGTTGCGAAAGCTTGAAAATTTAATAGAAGGCTCCTAATATATTGTTTCAAAGGCAGATGAAAAATATTAAAAATCCTTAGTCACAATTTTTTTTTATAAGCATTTAAAGTTCAAAAATTGACAAAATATGGAAAAATGACGAAAATTAGCAAATTATTTTGAGTTAAGAATTCGTAAAAATTTTTCTTTTTAAATCTAAGATTTGAAAATGAAACACAAGATTCCTTATAAGATTATCTACCTTTATCAATAAAAAAATCTCTACCGGACAGTCAAATTAAATTTTTATGAGCATTTGAAATTCAAATTTTTACAACATTGAATTTTCACTCGATTACTCATGTAGCGATTTCTTTATTTTGTTGCAATTCAAAAACGAACAACTGTAGATACATGAAAATTTCACTGAATGTTTAAATTAGCATTTTCTATACACCATACAATTTTGAAAATATTTTGACTCTTTTTGAGCTGTTTATGGACATTTACAGATTTCAATTTTTTTTAGTTTTTTTTTCTATAAATATCAATAAAGTTTTATCTGTTGGGCCAAAAATTGTAAAAATTTAATACAAGGCTCCTGATATATTGTTACAATATCAGTTGAAAAATATTAAAAATACATAGGCACGATTTTTTTTTATAAGCATTTAAAGTTGGAATTTTGACAAAATTTATCAAAATCTCGAAAATTATCAATCGTTGGAATTAAAAAATTATAAAATGTTCAGTTTTTATAACTAAGAGTTGAAAATTTAAAACAAAGATTCTCTTAAATAATTCATACTGTAACCAAAAAATCTAAAAAATATATAAACACACTTATTTTTTACAGACATTTTAATTTCAAATTTAGACAAAATTTCATATTTAAACCAAGAATTACGATTTTAGTTATTTTGTTGTGATTGTATAATATTATTCGTGGGTACTTGAAATTTTTAAAGTAATCTACTATATATATCTATGATAGTATCAGGGTTTGTTGTTGGTGTATAACGCGTTATAAGTACCTAATGGATATTGTGATGATTACTTTGGAATTCATTATAGGTCAATTTTTTTTAATACCATAGATATGTATATAATATGTCTTATACCTAGAAGGACATACCGTCACCGCTCAGAATCGTTTTTCTTATACAATGATATTATATCATTGAATTCAAATTTAATACCATCCATTATACAGTGACCCACTTGTAACCTACTGTACAGCAGAGCGACACCCACTTGCCCACCTTTTTTTTTTTCTATAATTGTCAATTAAGTTTTATTTGTTGGGTAAAAATGAGTGACAATTTAATACAAGGCTCCTTATATACTTTTACAATAACAGTTCATGTTCTAAACTTACTTTCAACTTCATCAACCGAATTTGAATTATCATCAATATCACTACTGTCACCAGCTACAAAACGTGTTTCCGCGACCTTTAGTTTTTGTTTCTAAAACCATAATATTTTGGTTTGTTATATGATAGTTAACAAATTAAAATTATATTTATACTTCTTGTTTTGATTCTATTCGTTTCAAGTATAACGCTAGTAATTTAGGATGGGTCCAAACCATTTGGAGCATATGATAATTACTAAATAATTCTGGTTGTCTGTATTCATCCAAATATTTCTGGTATAATTCTATTTGTTTATCAGCCAGCTTCAAATAAATTACATATTCATGCTTAGTAGGTAAGAAAGGAGTAAGAACACTATAGTCAAATCTCTAAAAAAAAAAAAAAATATTTAATTAATACCATTACTATACAGTGGAAACCTTGATGAGTTTACATCCTTAATAAGTCAAAATAAATCCCGTTCCCTAGCCTAATCCAATCTAACCAAACTTTACTCTTATAAATTAAAAACATTAATTTTCCTTGAATATCAACTCATTGAGACTCCACTGTTTCAAAACATAATAAACCCTAGAGTTTTTAGACGTCTTCTATAACATCTATTATGTTATTTAAAATAAAATTTATAAAGAATAAGTACCTGCACAAATCCTTCAAGCATTCTATGTAAAACATGAGATCTTCGCTTCATAATTTTGACATCTCTTACATTTGAATCAGAGTATTGCCCGTTAGTGATTGGATTTATAAAACGGTTGGTAAAATCTTTTATAGACCCTAATAAATTTGGTCGGATAAAATCAACCATACAATGATCTATACAACAAAAAATAAACTTAGTGTTCTCAAACAAATATTTAGTTAATTGCTTAATAATTTTTTAACCTAATATAAACATATTTTAAATATTATTATTAATATTTACATTAATATGTGGACAAATAATTATTTTATTTTAGTTTTAGAATGATGGATGTAGCTGGATTTATTGATCCTTATTTTACTTTACAATAGAAGCATGTCTCTATTTATTGGCTAGCATCATTAGGAGTAAAGGCAATGAGGTCACAACTGTATCACAGAGTGTGTAAATAAAATAGTTCTTTCAGATAGAACAGCAACAAAAAAAATTTAAAAAAAATAAATCAATACTTTTTATTTCAATTGTTTTTGCTAATAAATACAAGTTATAGAGCCTACATATTTCTATTGAAATTCTTGTGTTAGTTTGTATGGAGCAAACAAGGATATATCTAAAAATTTATGGCATCATTAGTTTTTGAAATAAAAGCAAAATATGTTTTATTACGGTAATATCATATAAACAATACAATAAATTGTAGAATAAACGTTTGTCAGCATGCCCCAGGCAATATCCCTCTTTATATTCCTAAGGATAAAAATCGCCAATAGTTTTTATCAGGAATTTCAAGCACACCATTCTTATTTCTTACTCTTCAGAGTGATAACTGAAACTAATAATATATTATAACAACAGTTTTATTTATCACTTATTATTAGGGTTCAAGGAATTAGTTAAAATTTTGAAATTATATTACAATTTTGGAAATAAAAAACTCAAAAATAAATAGGTAAGTATATAAACATAGTAAAAATAATTTATACTCGGGTTTACTAATTCCAATATACGATGGACAGTAGACACTATTACATGTTTTGGGCATTTTTAAACTATCGTGAAATGAATCAACTTAATTTTTAAAAATAATGGCATATGTACTGGGTTAATAAATAACGTATAACGTAATATGCACTCATGGACCCTACACTATAGTATAACGTCTTTGAATGCACTATATGCACACTATGATAAACAAACACATACTGATTTTCATTTCTTCCTACAATTTAGAATCTAGATGTAAATTAGTTTTGCCATAAATAGACTCATAAAATCTTATTTGCCGATGTACCATATGTGCAAATAGGGAGGATTCAGTGACCAAGCCTCTACCAACAACTTTAATAGAGCCCCCAAAAATCGTCTGAATTTTTTTTAAGCATTTTCAATATTATAATAGTAATTGCATGATGATGCTGGGTTTCAGGCTACAGCCTCCTTAAATCTCTAAAGGTACGGTTTCCTAGCCACGGCTAGTCGCAACGACTGTTCTGCTATGGAACAGCATTATAGCCGCTGCGGCCTGCCGTTGCAACTAGCCGCGGCTAGGAAACCGTACCTTAAAGCTATTTGCGCCTATGGTACCTAAACATAATATTTTTTAATGTTTTCTAAATACAATTACCCAGAAATTGTACTTACATAGTAAAAAAGAAAGATGAAAATTCATAAATTTCTAAAAATTCCTCAAATATGCACTTTTACCAAGTATGCAGAAATATGCAAATTCAAACTTTCTATTTAATTTTGCCATTTCATAAGACATATTTATAAGTTATAACTTACTTAGAATAAACTAAGACCACTATGAAAAAAACATGCAAATGCAAGAAGTCCCAAACCCTACTTATTATAAATATTTTGAATTTGCTATTTAAATAATCGTATTGTAGACTTATAAGAAAGAATGTGTAAATGAAATACATACATTCTCTTAAATTATTTTGTAATGGTGTTCCAGTTAACACAATTCTTCGAAGTGTCTTAATACGATTAACTGATTTAGATATTGCAGTGCTATGATTTTTTAATATATGTCCTTCATCGCATATGACCAAATCTGGTCCTGGATCAACAAGACATTCAGAGATAGTAGGGAACTTGTCAATATTCTTATAATTGACAACTGATCTAAACAACTGATAGCTTGTAACTAATACACCATGTTCTCTTTTCCATTCATCTACAATGGCCTTCCGACCTTCATATGTTTTTGAACTAAAATTAAAACAATTTAAGTTAATAAAACAAGCTAATTTATAACATTTAGTATTCTTACTCAGAAAAGTTAAGAACCAAAAAATTTTGTTCTTCATCAATATCTTGTAACCATTTATGAAACTCCTTACACCAATTTTCAATTGTTGCATTAGGAGTAATAACTAATACTGTTTTAATGCCAGTCTCCGGGTATCTAAATAATGTATGAACCAAAGCTATAATCTGAAAAAAATGTCAGATTAAATATTTCATGGTGGATATAGACATAGGGGGGGGGGGGAATAAAAACGTCTGAACCAAATATTTTTGTACTAATGAATACCGTAAAATGGGGTGACCGTGCCTTCGAACATGTGGAATGATTGACAACACCATGTTTTTTAGTTATCTTATTATTTTAGAATACACGTTTAATAAAAGTTTAAAACTGATAGATACTCCATCTTAATATCCATTATAACCTCCATAGAAAATAATATTTATTGATGACATAATGTTGTCATAGTGACATAGTACATGTTATGGAGGCAAATACAAAATATTATATTTTTGGATTTTTAAATTATATGCCTAACTGAATGTTCGCTATCTAGTATAGTATAAATATCTATGAATTTATAAAAGAAAACCCCAGAGTCCGCCCCCCCCCCGTGTGCACGTCTATGGATATAGATGGACTGATAATAGAAAGTATTGCCTTTATCAATTGGTTCACATATGAATAAGGAAAATTTAATTCACATAAATTATTAATATTTTCTTTTCCTTTTTATATAATATGTAAGAATAATAAACTAATAATTCATTTATCCTGTTAGGAGAACGTTATGCCACATATATTCTATGTATAATAAAATATGTACACCATACAAAGTTTTGTACAGCAGAACTCATGTATAGTTTTAATATTATAGTAAATTGACCAATTTTTAAATTTAATAGTAAGAATAATATCATCTGCATTAATAATATATATTAGTTATTTTAATTTAAAAGCGAGACGGGAGCATTTTAAAATTGAATTATTTTACATATTTAGAACTCACTATAAAATTTAAATATAAAATAAACATTGACAGAAATGTTTGTAAGACGGAAACAATGAAGCGGGCATCACATCCTCTTATATTTATGTAGAGTGAAAAATACTATAACTCATTTATAGAAACAATATTCAGATATGCAGTTAATGGGCATATTCACTGGTAAGCTAAGTAAGCACATATATCTTTAACATTCATTATAACCACATTTACTTTTTTCTTAAAGAAAATGTGTTGGGGATCAACTGATTAAAATAAAATAAATATTATATTTACATAACAATTAGTTAATAGCTTATGTATAAACTTAAAATATTGAATGAATAGTAGTGCATACTTGTAGAGTTTTACCTAGTCCCATACAATGAGCTAGGATTGATCCATTTCCTTTATGTTCTTTTATTATTGCCAGTGATTCAAATACAGAATTCCACAAAAATTTTACTCCTTCCACCTAAATTTATTTTATTTAAACTCTCAAATTAAATAAAAACATTTTATTTCTTAGTAAGTCTACTAACCTGATGAGGTTTGAGAAATTTAACAAGATCTGGATGAACTGTAACAAGTTCTTCCCCTGTCTTTACATTAAAATCTAATACCAATTTTTTACATGGTTCCATTGGTGTTGGGAGATTACATAATTTATTGTACTAAAATATTTAAACAAACAGTTAAATTAAATTTGTATTAAAACATTAAGTTAATGATATACATGCCTCTTTTTGACGTTTTTCAATACGCTTCTTACGTATTAATTCGTCTTTTAAAGCATTTTGGGTTACTTCGCTCAGTTCATCTTTTGTTATCATTTTACGAATATTTTTTCGTCCTTTTTTTGGTAACTAAATAAACAAAACACAACACTATTAAAATTAACAACATTTTATGCATTTATTTATATACAAATAAACATAAAAACGTTCTAGAATTATATTGCAACTTGAAAGCATTCTAGAGGGGTGTGGCTATTGAGCCTGAAACCATAACAATTTTCAGATTTTGTTGTTATTTTCTAATATATTTCTACAAATACCATACAATTATATAAAAATTAGGATAACTATTAACTTTAGACTTTTTGAAATGTTGTCTATCAACTTAACTTAACTTAATTAAAAATTGTCATTAACTTTCCCAGACTTGAAAATAAGTGCGGGAAAAGCATGGGATATGGCTATTGATGTATTATAAACATTAATTATTCTAAGTTATTGTTGTTTAAAAATATTATACTTACATGTTTATGCGATGCATCACTGTTATCAGAATCACTTGCTTCTTCAGATTCCTCATTAGATATTTGCCTTCTTTAAAATTAAAATTAAAATAGGTTAGTATTTAACTAAAAATTAAATGATTTGAAAACTAACATTCTTCTACGTTTTTTTACAAGTATAGGAGATGAATCCTCATTTGAACTGCTGCTGCTGCTGCTGCTGCTGTTGTTACTAGTCAAGTCAAAATAGCTAGTTTTATTAATATCATTTATGGTTCTTCTTTTTGGTGTTTTTTTAAAAAACTTTGATGAAGAATCTGAATCTTTAGACGAGTTAGATTCTACAAGCTTCCTATATATAAAAAAATTACGTTTTTACAAAAATTCCTTTCTTACTAACTATACCAAGATATTAAAACTAGTCAGTCACTTTAATGTAAATTAAATTTTAAATCAATGACATACCATTGCATACAAAAAAACGATGAGCAAATATGATCTATCAGCCTATGTTACTATATACTTTTTATGATGTACTAGTCGGGGGCACAACAAATGAGCATTGGCCCCTTGGGGCCTGTGGTTCACACCCACAGTGTAACCATTGGTTCTCAATATTTTACTGTAGCGCTGTGATACGTTTATTTATATCATCATGTATTATAAAATAAATCGATTATAACAATAAAGGTAGCTTTACAATATAAAAAATAAAAATATAATAACACCCATATTATATATAATTTGATATTTCAAATATTTTTAATGAATTTATGATTAGAAGACCACTATAAAAAAAAAAATGCCGCCTGGTGCATGACGAGCAATGCTAATTTTTTGTACTATTAGGTACTATTGGCAAATAGTTCAATAGGGCCAATAGATTGAATTAATTTTTGACAAAAACATTGCATTTGAAAATGTCATTGTGTGTACAAATATTAAATAACAATAATATAGTTTGAACATTTTAAGTAAATAAGAAATAATATTTTTAAATTCCAACAAAATAACTAAAAGTGTTATTCCTCATTTAAATGTCTAGTTTTGTCCAAATTTGGATATCAAATGTTTATAAAAGAAAATTGTCTGTCAATTTAAAACGTTTAAATACAGTCGTCTCAATAACTCGAATCTTAAGCTATTTAAAAATAAACTTATGTATTCTTTGAGTTGTATACCACAAATACCACTTAAAAAAATATTCAGTGCTAAGAGAACAATTTAAGTTATAGATGTTTTGGAGTAATCAAGACAAGACAGTAATTGAGCCTTGATTTTAAATTTTTAAAGAAAAATTTACCAATAACAAATTGTATGCAAAATATTAAAAATATACTTCTTAGAAAAAAAAACTATATTTTAGATTTTGAGCGGAGCAATGAATTTTTTTTTTAAATGTTTTAATTTTTGTGTCATCGCCGTTTGGGGCACTAAAACTGCATCAAATTTCTTCAACAGTATCTTGTTCGTTGGGAAAGTGAATCTAGTTGGTGCATTCGGGGGGTCAAATTTTAAAATTCCCAATAGTTTTGAAAAGCGACGGGAAAAACAACATAAAAACTAAGGAAAACAGGAATTTTTATGCAAATTTGGTTTTCTACAAAATTGTTTATGGTTTTTAGTGTAACTCTAAAACAAATGACCGTATACACATGACATATTCACTGGTTGTTTATATTCTCATTTTCTGTACTCGATAACATTTTTAAATTAAAACATTTTCAGTTTCCAATTTCATTATTTTTTTTTTCTATGAATGTCAATAAAATGTTATTTGTTCGGTAAAAAAGCTTGGAAATTTAATGCGGTGCTCTTAAAATATTGATACTTTAGCAGCTAAAAAATTATCTATTAAAAATACATAGTCACAATTTCTTTAATAAGCATTTAAAGTTTGAATTTTGCCAAAATTAATCAAATTTAAAATTTAATAATTGTTTCGTAGTTAAAAATGTATAAAATGTTCAACTTTTATAGCTGAGGATTGAAAATTAAAATCAAAGTTCCATGTCAATAGGTTATAACTTATAATATATATTAAATTACTTTATTCACAATTATATCATTAAATATACTTCTACTGAGTGCGCCGAGAGAGCGCAAGTCGGCGGCGACCAAAACCCGTCGTAGTCCGCGCATCGTACGGCGTACGACCAGTCGACTTGGTGGGACAAATTAGACCTCTAACCCGCGGAGACCTGCGCAGCCGACTTGCGCTCTCTCGGCGTACTCAGTATAGTAATATCATAGGCTAACTCATAGACTGTCTTTGCGCGGAATCGTTTTTCTTATACAATGATATTATAGCATTGAATACAAATTTAATACCATCCATTACAGTGACCCACTTGTAGACAGAGCGACACCCTGTAGCTTACTTTTTTTAATATAATATTATTATATTTTAGATTCTTTGCAGAGTGTACCTATATTTTAGTGATGTATTAAAAAAATTTTATTTTGTGTCTGTAAGCTTTTGGAACAGTAAAAGTTTTATTTTACTTTTAAAATTTTTTTTTTATTCAGAAAGGTGGGTTTTGGAAGCAAATTAAAGAAAAAAAAATGGTTTATACTCTGTCCAGCAAGGGAATGCGCAGATTCTGTCATTCCCTTGACTCACCTTGCTATCAAAACCAGTTTCCTATGGCAGGGTGTTGAGGGGAGGAACCAGTTTTGGTTGGTGCATTATTTTGCTGGACACAGTATAGTTGATACTTAACGTAAAAATTCCTGTTTTGCCTTAATTTTGTATTTATTCCTCATACTTTTGAGACCACCAAAGTACAAACTAGAAAAATCTTACTAGAATAAATGTTGAAGTAAGAAGTATTTTTACTTACTCCCCCACCCTCCACAAAAAAAATAACACATCATTGGAAAATCAATACATTCATTTCTCACATTCAATAGACAATTTTAACCATCTAAAAATTGCTTATCAAAATTATTTCATGTCTAGTAAATGTTGATAATGGGAAGATTGTGAATGCGATGGGAGGATATTTTAAAAGAGGTTGTGAAACGTTTAGTTGGAGGGTCTAAGAGGAGGATTCTAGCTTTAGACAGAGAAAAATTGAGGATTGGGCGTGAGACGGGATGGTCCTAAGGGTCCAATAAACAGAAAAAGAAAGAAGACATTTTGATATGAATATTTAGGGGAAATTTACTGGACACTATGTTTATTTTTTTACAACAAATTTGGTTTTGTCAAAAGCAGTAATGTGTAAAACATTCCAGTTTTCATACTTTTTTTTGTAATATTAACAAGAAAAGTACTGTGGTTTAAATATTTAGACAATTATTAAGACAAAAATAACATGATTGATTAAAAAAAAAAAAAGGTGGGCAAGTGGGTGTCGCTCTGCTGTACAAGTGGGTCACTGTACAATGGATGATATTAAATTTGAATTCACAATATCATATCATTGTATAAGAAAAACGATTCTGAGCGGAGACGGTATGTCAGTCTATGTATAAGACATATTATATACATATCTATGGTATTAAACAAAAAATTGACCTATAATAGGAACCTATAATAAATTCTAAATTAATCATATCACAATGTACATTAGGTACTTATAACGCGTTATACATCAACAAAAACCGTGATACTATCATAGATATATAATAGTACACTTTAGAAGTTTCAAGTACCCACGAATAATATTATTCAATCACAACAAAATAACTAAATTAGTTATTCTAGGTTTTTTAATATGTAATTTCGTCCAAATTTGAATTTAAAATGTCTATAAAAAATAACTGTGTTAATATATTTTTTGGATTTTTTGGTTACAGTATGAACTATTTATGAGAACATTTGTTTTAAATTTTCAATCCTTAGCTATAAAAACTGAACATTTTATAATTTATTAATTAGAATGATTGATAATTTTCGAGATTTTGATAAATTTTGTCAAAATTCGATTTTTAAATGCTTATAAAAAGAAATTGTGCCTATGTATTTTTAATATTTTTCAACTGCTATTGTAACAATATATTAGGAACCTTGTATTAAAATTTTACACTTTTTGGCCCAACAGATAAAACTTTATTGATATTTATAAAAAAAAAACTAAAAAAAATTGAAAGCTGTAAATGTCCATAAACAGCTCAAAAAGAGTCAAAATGTTTTCAAAATTGTATGGTGTATAGGAAATGCTAATATAAACATTCAGTGAAATTTTCATGTATCTACAGTTATTTGTTTTTGAATTACAACAAAATAAGGAAATCGCTACATGGGAAATCGAGTGAATATTCAATGTTGTAAAAATTTGAATTTCAAACGCTCATAAAAATTTAATTTGACTTTCTTATAGACATTTTTCTTTTGATAAAGGTAGATAATCTTATAAGGAATCTTGTGTTTAATTTTCAAATCTTAGATTTAAAAAGAAAAATTTTTACGAATTCTTAACTCAAAATAATTTGCTAATTTTCGTGATTTTCCATATTTTGTCAATTTTTGAACTTTAAATGCTTATAAAAAAAATTGTGACTAAGGATTTTTAATATTTTTCATCTGCCTTTGAAACAATATATTAGGAGCCTTCTATTAAATTTTCAAGCTTTCGCAACCAACAAATAAAATTTTATTGATATTTTTAGAAAAAAAACTAAAAAAAAATGGAAAATGAAAATGTCCTTAAACAGTTCAAAATAAATCAAAATATTTTGAAAATTTTATCGTGTATAGAAAATGCAAATATAAACAACCAGTGAAAATTTCATGTATATACGTTCATTTGTTTTAGAGTTACACCAATAACCAAAATCGATTTTTTGGAAAACCAATTTTGCTTAAAAATTCCCGTTTTTCCTTAATTTTTATGTTGTTTTTCCCGGCGCTTGTGAAAACTACTGGGAAATTTATACTTTTGACCCCCAAAGTACCAACTAGATTCACTTTCCTATCAGAAAAGCTACTGATGAAGAAAATCCAAGCACTTTTACTGTCCTAAAACGTGATGACAGACACAAAAATAAAAAAAAAACACACATCATTGTAAAATCAATACATTCATCGTTTCACTCAGAATCTAAAAAACAAAGTATGTTAAGACTAAACTATTACATTCCTACCTCGGTTTAAAATCTAAAATTATAATTAAGTACAAATTACTTATTTTGTATCAACTATAATTAAAACAATACCTTTTCGTTCCTTTTGTTTTTGTTTTGCCTTTAAAATCAAAATCGCTATCACTATCACCGATTGATGGTATTTTAAGTTGTCTTGAACGAGTAACAATAGTAGTATCATTATGTATATCTGATAATTCTATCAAATCCTAAAATGCAATGTAATTTAAATAATTAATATTAATAGATTTTTAGGATGTTATCAAATAATATACTTGATTTACTATTTAATTAAATTAAAAATAATGTGTTGTAATACATATTTTTAAGAAAAAATGTAGCAACTTAATTTAAAATTTATATTGATTCTATTTTCATATGTAATTTAGCTTTTTACACAATAGGTATTAAATTATATCAATCTAATAGATTGTATCAGTAGCATATCTGTATATTACCAAGAAGGGAAGATAATTGCTATTTTAAATATAGCTCTTAAATACAGCTTTCTCTTAGGTTTGTTCGTGGAACTCTCATATTAATTAACTTCTTGAATTTTTTAATTTTTAACAGTAATAATATAGTATCTTATATTTTTTTCAATACTAATTAATTCGATTCAATTAACAACAATCAAAAATTAACTAGCAACAATCGTCTATCTACCCATTCTCCCAAATACATTAATCATTATTCTTAATATAAATAATATAATATTAAATTAAATAAAATGCCAATAAAACTTACAGCAATGTCTTTGTTTTCTGATTGATCAGATTCAAAAACAGTATCCATATTATTAATCCCTGATTGAGACTTTTTATGATAATGATCAATACTACGTCTTTTACAAGCAGTTAAGCATGCATTTATCACATCATCAATAGAGCTATTATCTGAAAAAAAAATTATATTATTTTAAAAACATTCAAACCTGTACTAATTTAAAGAAGACACTTTTAATATGCTATACTATAGAAATTCTAAATTTATCAAGACATTTATTTGAAAAAATTCACATTTTGATTAAAAGTGGAAACTGAAAAGTAAGAAAACTAACAACCCATAGTAAATAAATTTAAATTATTTTAAAAATTAAGTTTACTGAACAATGAAAACAACTGCGGAAATATGACACATTTGGATTATAATTCAATGTACAATATTATTATAATTATGTAACAAACTAGGGAAAACGCCAAATAATTAATCAGACTAATAATAGGCATACATTTAGAGTGACTAGATGTGTAATGGCTTCTTGTATTTATAAAATAAACATTATTTCTATCAATTAATTTACTTAAATATAGTATTAATATAAAAATGTCAACTATTTTATAATAATTATACAATACTACAATGGAGCATTCTTATTAAGTGTTTAAAAGACAGTATAACATCCAACTTGCCTTCCAGGACTTCAGAGGCCACAGAAATGTTTTAATACTACAGAGGCTACTAAACAATAAAAATACTTTTTAGTAAATGTCTAGAATGTTCTAGTGCAGATTGGTCCAACCCGCGGCCCACAAAACCTGTTTTTTTTTAAATGTAGTCATTTCTTTTATTTTATTACAATAGTAAGTTTATTTCATAATAAATAAAATTTAATAATTACCACTTTCATCCCCACTGTTGTCTTCTGTGTTAATTTGAGGTATTTCTACAGAATTTTTGATTTCAGTAAAAATATCTTTTACTGATTCTAGAGAATTTTCTTCATTTAGAGAATCATTATCAGTATCTAAAAAAAAATGAGTTTATACACACCTAAATACACAACATTAACCCTAAAAGACCGCATAAAGACCGGGCTTTTAGAATTTTGTTCATTGTTTCAAAAATATGAAATATTAACCTAATCCAACCCAGGTACCACAGTTACCCAACTGTATACGATCTGATGTCAGTAATATAGAAGTGTTCAAAGTTCATTACCAGACATTGCGTATTAATATAAGGTCAAAAAGAATGTGTGCGTGATCGTAAAAAAAATCAAGTATGGGTTATTTTTAAACTGTGTTTCTAATAATTGCTGCTCAATAAGCAAAATTGATAGTTATTATATTTTCCTTGTGACTGGTTAGTTGACCATGATTTGTGCCACACTGTGTGTGACTAAAAAGACAGTGTGAGTGTATTCTCGTGAATATTTTAATTGCGTATGATCTAGGGTTAACAAATAATCAATCTTGCAACAGATTTTCAAAAATGTATATCTTTATATTTAAGATTCTAAAAGGAGAGTAGGATCTGGTGATATGGCAATATCTTTTCACAAATCTCCATAAATAAAAAAATTTAATTAATTATTTGAATTTGTCAGTAGTCTTTGAGAAAATAACAAAATAATAAGGAGAAATATGAGCAAAAACTATTTTTCAATATTAACAGATATCTTAACAATTATTGGATAAATCATGCACATTCATAGTTTAGTTCAGTGGTGTGTAAACAAGGAGTTGCAAAATATAAATAATATAATACTAATATTTATTAGTAATATTTAAACATTAATTTGAAGTTGAAAAATCTTAAATTAACAATAACAGCAAAGTAACTTTTCTTTTTAAATACTGATTAATAAATTAATAAATACCAGAGTCGGTCCCATCAATTGTTGAAAGGAATTGATTAATGTTTTCCAACTTATTTACTTCATTTTTTAATTTTTTTGGGGTTACTTTGAAACTTGTATTTTTAGCTGGTGTGATATCAGTATCATCAGAATTATCTTCATTATCAGTTGCAACTTTGTTTTTAGAACACCTTTCAATGCCATTTAAATTAGTCAGCCTAAAAAAAACAAAATAAATGAATGTAATACTTAACAAATTTTTATATATTAGAGCTATTTTTATAAAATCAACGTATACCTATCATTTTCTTTTTCATCTTCAGATTTTTCATCAAGTTTTTTTTGATTTTTAGTTGAGTTTTTTGTCTAGATAATGCCAATGACAAATTTATAATTATTAAACACTCATAAAAATATTCAATTTTTAATAAAACTATTGTAAGATAAAAGGGTGGGGTAATATAAAATAATGATTAGTTACTGAAAATCATAAAAATAGGCTTAATTTAAATAAGACTATTAAAAAACATTTTCAATTATTTAAAAAAGAAAACAGAAAGATTGTTTTTAAACACCAAATATAAACATAAAATACGTTTCAGGAGTACTTTAAAAAGACAAACATACTTAGTAGTTAGCTAGTTAGCATATATAATAAAATACATTTAAACTTTGAAGAAAACACTATGAGGTTAGAATAATGTAGTAATAATTAATTATAATTTTAATAATCCAAATATGTTTTGATGAGACCAATACATATTACATCAAAAATACTTTAAAGTTTAAAACAATATTGTAACATGGTAAATTTATAAACGCAAGATAATACTTATATAGTATAGTATAATGCATAATACATAGCTTAATATTTTACCTTATTAGTTTTTATAAGAGTACGATTTCTCAATTTGATTGTATTCTCGCTATCATCATCACTACATTATCAACTAAATTTAAAGGATGAGCTATTTCATCTTTTTCCAAATTGAGAGGAACTTTATTAGAAGATTTACTACCAATTAAACTTGATACTATAGAATCGTCCAACCGTTCTAAAACAACAGAGAAACTTTTATTCATGACGTTAGCTATTTGTTGCACACTTGGAGATGACAACGTTGGTTGTAACCTTGAGGAAGATAAAGATATTTTTGAGTTTAAAGTATCATTATCTTTTTTTTGTTTTTTTCCTGATCTTAAACTTCTTGTAGTACGTTTGTTAGATTCGTTTGATGATGGATTGACTGAATTATCATTGGTTTCTTTACTTAAATTTCCATTTAATATTGAATTGTCTACTAATAAGTTTTCATCTTCAACAGGCTTCAATAAAGATTTCATTATAGCAGAAACACCAGGACTCAAATGTGAATCAATATTAAATATTCTCTTAATATCGGTTAAAGTAGAACAGGTATTTTCTAAAACATTCTCACAGACCCTGATGAATTCATTTAGACGTTCATCAATTGGATTATGATCAGTAGAAGATAATGTTGAAAGTTCGTTTAATATAGACGACTTATATGATTTAAACATGAAATTAATGCACAGGTTGTTTTTAATTTTATCTATTACAGAATTTTTCCCAACTCTAGCTTCTTTCACCAAGTATTTTCGAACAGCTTGTTCATGATTTGTTTCATTTACTAATAAGCCGTTAGGCAGACATCTGAAAATAATTAATACACACAACTATAAGTAGTTTAATTAATAATATATTATTATAGAATAACCAGTTATAACATAAAATTAAAAAAATCAAAACCAACCACATTTTATTATTATTGCAGTAATTTATAAAATAAATACTATCTCTTTGTAGTTAAGAGGACGTCGTAGCAACATGTATTGACTCTGTCTTACCCCCATTATTTTCATTTTTAAGTGAGTTGTAAGTATGTAAAATACTAAATTTTAAAAATGCTCATAATTCACAATTAAATTATCGGAAAAAAACGATTAAGAGAACACAGATAATATTCTTACCTACAAGTTTGATAATAGGTCAATTCACTCTAATATCAAAACTAATAGCACACTATTGAAACTGGTGAACGAAAATTTGCTCACGTCGTAAGACAGAGACAACATATTATGTGGGTCCGATGTCCTTTTAACATGTTACCCTAATTTACCAAATAGATCAAATGTATCACTATATAGACCTATTCACAGCTATGTCAACTGTTGTGTTAAGTCCAAAAGTTGAGCTCGGCCCAACTCGGGAAATTTTCTATTAGATTGTGATTAGAGAATGATACCATGATTACAAAGGCCAATCAGAATACTATAAAAGGTTCACGGCACAATAGACGTCATAGTTTGAACTCATTTTATGGTTAGCTACCATTAATGACTAAATAAATGGATTTACTTAAACACTAAAATTTAATTTGGAGAGTAAAAATAAAAATTCTGAACAGGGTGGTAATGAAATACGGCCTCAAGTGCCTCAAAAGGGTGTCAGCGTATTATTTGTCTTCTTTTTCTGACCCACACGAACACGGCAAATCTGTGTTATAAGCATTATTATTTAAATTATATTAAACATATTATAAAACTTAACAAAGTTGGTAGTTTTTGAGAAAAAGTTAAGAACATTATATGTGGTTTTTTACAATATTTCATTTTTCTATAATATATGAGCATTTTAAAATTGTAAATTTAAAATACTCATCGCTTGTATAAATAATTTAATATTGTGAAAACCAAATGTACTAACATAAATAATATTCACAACTATAAGTTTGATAATAGGTCAATTCACTACAATAGCAAACCACACAAGATTGATTCTGCAAAATTATTTTGCACATAAAATTCAATTAATCATTAGTAAATGTTGTATCAGTGAACGATCTATTTATATAAAAATTAATTTAATATTAATATTAATATTTAAAAAAATGGAAATAACGTACTGCTTAAACATCTTAAAAGTAAAATAATATAGTGGCATGATTTTGAAAAACAATTGACGTCTCCATATACCGTACATTGCTGTTCAACGCAATAAGAGTAATAGGATAACTTTTTAATACAAAAATTATAGTTTTATCTAAGATAGTTATAGAAATAAATAATGAGAATATTAACACTATACCAAGCTTTTACTTACAGTTGAGAAGAAAATACTTTTAATACATTAGCAGCTTGAGCTCTTTTTTCCCACAACATTTTTGGGTCACAATTGAAGCATTTATTTAAAACACCAATAGATGATTTATCAATTTTTTGATTTTGAACACAACGCTAAAAAATTCAATTAATTTAATAAAAACCTTTGAAAATATAAATTATATACCTATAATATTTTTTCATATCACTTAAAGTATATACAGGGCAACTTACAAACATGCTCAACCCCCTTTTTTTCGATAATACAGGTATTCAAAATGTGATTTTCAAATTTTTATATGTATACAATAAATTTTAAAATTATGGAGATTTTGGGTACTACTTGAGTGTACTGTGGAGATAAAAGTTGTTTTTCAAATGAGTGCCAATTCCTTTATTCTACTGTAAATTATTTAACGGATAATTTTTCTGAAAATGTTGATGTATCAATATCAAAATTCAAAGGAGTAGTTTTGAGTTATTTAATTTAGTATAGGTACTAAAGATAATAAGTCTAATAGGTTTGTGTATGGGCAGTGGAATATCTATGGGGTGATATGAGGGTATATCCCCCCACCCCGGAGACCTAATTTTGTACACAATATAACATGTGTATAATGTAATGAATATAATATGTGTATTAAAAATTGTATATCACCCCCTTAAAAAAGTCCAAGTTACGCTACTGTGTATTGGGACTTTAGTGATTTGAAAATTTTAGTAATTAATGACAATCTATCAACATTTATAATTTGTAAAATATAAAGTGTAAATAATAGATACAACATTGTAAAATCATTTTTAAGACTACTATCCTTATAAACTACTTGCTCAAATTTTTAATTAGGTAGTGCATAAAAATTTTTAAATAATAAAATAATTTACAGTACAGAAAGGGATTCTCATTTAAAAAGTTTGAATTGCCACAGAACAAAAAAAACTTAAGAATTTGAAAATATGGTATTTAAAAATCCAAAAATCAGAATTTGAATAAATCTGTTATTAAAGAAACATTGAGGATGAACTATGCTAGATAAATCATACTGTATAACAGATTTTAATTAAAATGTTTAATTACATTACAAACATTAAGATTGCATTTTGTACAATTAGATAGATCTTTGTTGGAATTGCACAAGATACAACTAAACTTATTTCCGTCACAAAGTTTGTAAAAACAGCTCTGAAAAAAAAAACTTCATTAAAAACATAAGTAATGCAGTTATTTATTGTATAAAAGAAAAATGTATATTATTTGTATTTAAATATGAATGCTAAAAATAATAGAATACACACATAACTCAACAAATATGACTAAACAAGAATTGTCTAGAATTAGTAGTTTAAACAAAAATAATTAATTAAACTATAATAAAAAATATATAACAATCTACAATTATAATAACAACTATGGTACGTATACTATCTAACAATAACAATATTTTACACATTCAATTAGTATACAGTAAATGGTGGAATTAATAAGCGTGTTTTAGCGATGCAGTTTTGAGCAACCCGGTTATTAGAATTGTTTGTTCAATTAACTACTTGGTTGGTATATCGCCAAAACATTTTGTTTACTGTACAGTATTTTATTCTGTCATGATTTGATAGCTGATGTTGGATACTCGGATCTCGGATGACAAATTATAAAATCGTTATCAATGTATATCAGTAACCAAAGACAGTTAACGTAGTTTTTAATTGTTTGCTAAATCTGTCAACCTGGTTGTCGAAAAGTGCATTCAGTTATCAAACAATTGCAGTAAATAGTATCTCCAAAACAATTTGTTTGTTAAATTATTTACCAGGTTGATCAAAACTGCATCACCAAAACACGTCTAATGGTAGCCATGTGATATACCTAAAATATACCCAACGAGACTTTAACTGATAATGATCAATACACATTTTCCCCAACTAACATAACCTATGGTTCAAATCATTTTTGTTCATATTTTAAACAAACAAATTTTACATCCCTTATATTATACATTTTTAACAAAACTATTATTATTTTAATCATTCCTGTAATATTCATTTTGCTGGTTATATCACTTGCTTTCCACTATCCATGTATACTTTTTATAAATAAGATAAATAAGACTTACGTAGCAACATAAAAATAGATGACTTCGATTAACCATTATCATTTTCTTTGAAATAATTTCATGTAAAAGATCATCGTTACAAATTGTACATTTAACTTCACTGTTCAAAATATCTTTAACATCTAGTAAAACATAAATTTTAATTTAGATACACATTTTTACTAGTAATAACTAACACAAATTTTAAAATTAAGTCATCGTGGTTCATCAAACTAGTTAAAGTACTAAAAATTCTTCAAATGTGTAATTAAATAAGTTCTAAAAAAAGCTCAAATGTCCATTTAATATGCAGTAAAAACTTATGGGAAAAAATAAAATTCAAATTATTAATGAAATTTGTTGTAACTTGCAGATTAAACATTAAAATTTCATAATTTCTAAATAAATATTAAATAATACTTATGAAGGTAATATAAGTATTTTTAAGTTTTAATATAAGTACATATTATTATACTTTATATTCTGAGCGAAACAATGAATGTATTTTACAATGGTATGGGTTTTTCATCATCGCCTTTTCGGCAGTAAAAATACTTTGAATTTCTACTTTAGCATCTTTTCTGGTAGGAAAATTTTAGGGGGTCAGAAAGAAACAGACATTTTCAAAAGCATAGAGGGATTAAAAAATTATGGATAAATGGTAATTTTTACGCAATAAATAATTTTGTTTTTTTAGAATGTCTCAAAACCTATAACAGTAGATACGTCTTAACACTGTCACCAAATGTACATATTATGGCCATTTTCTATGCATGATGCAATTTTTTAAATATTTTGCTTTTTTTGATCTATTTATAGCCATAAGATTATCAAAAAAATTCTTTAAGTTAAAATTTTAACAAAATTACAAAAATTTGGAATTGTTTGGCAGTTAAATTTTAATAGGATAAGATTGAAAATTTAAATTAAGTTTTCCCCGGGGGTTCTTGAGTAGTTATTGTACCCAAAAAATCTAAAAAAATATATTCAAGTAGTTTTTTTGAAAGATATTTGAAGTTTATATTTGTTCGAAATTAGAAATTTAAACAAAGAATAATATATTAGTTGTTTTGTTGTAATTCAAAAATATTATTTATGGAGCCGTGGCGGTAAATGCAATGTTTTTAGAAAAATTAAATCAACCTTCCGTTATACTAATATTTTTTAAAAAAAGAATAAGTTTCTTTAATAGCGTATCAAAAAACCCATGAAGAAATATACTTGACACAGGCTGACGACCATCTCAGCTCAGTTACTCAGAATCGTAATTTGTGTACAATGATAATATATCATTGAATTAAAAATGGAGGACGAAGTGGCCGATCGGACTAAGGCGTCGATCCCAGCTACGGACGGCATTTTTTCTTCGGGCAGTGAGATGTCCGGAGAGAAAGGCCGCCATCCCACACCCGGACATGGCAGATACCTACGGGTACCCACTTAAAAATTCTACCAAACAAACACTCACGTGTAAAAACCCACCATTCCAACACTAACACCACCACAATACAACCCTACAAACAGCTAATGGCCAGATGCCAGGCTTAAGGATCATTAAATTTAAAATTAAATTAAAAAACATCCATTTATTCAAATACAGTTCCCACTTGCCTACCTTTTTATTATTTTATGTATATGTATTTATTTTATTGTGTAAGTGTAACTGTTTAAGTATAATGTAAATCCCACCAAAAACATATATGTAAAATGAGAGCCAAGTTCAATACTATAATATATGCCTTGGTTGTTGACTTCAACGACAAAAGAAGTGAGATCTAAATGGGTGTCAAGTTAAGATAATATATTGAAGCCTAAGGTGTGACTTGGCTACTTTTCATATACGAATTATTATTATAAGTACCTACTAAAACAGTAATGGAAGAGTGAAGATGATTTTCCGAAGAATAAAATAAGAACTCAAGGCTTTAGAACTTGCAAATGCTATAATATATAATTTGTAGCCAAGTCAGACCTTAGGCTTCAATATATTATCCTAACTTGGCACCCATTTAGATCTCACTTCTTTTGTCGTTGAAGTCAACAACAAAGGCATATATTATAGTATTGAACTTGGCTCTCATTTTACATATATGTTTTTGGTGGGATATCATTACTTTTTGTATGTAAATTATTATAACCTAACCTAACCTAGCCATGACGTATTCTATAAATAAAGTTTATTACTATATAATATAATTCAGTTACTAATATTAATAATAATATTTATTATAAAATATTTTCCGTTGTATATACAGAGTATAAAATATATGTAAAATTAATATACAATTATTTTAATTCTTTTTGAGTATATTTTTAATTATCATAATTTTATTGACTGTAGTTTCTACTGTTGGGTGGATAATTCATAATTTGTAAGAATAATTATTTAATTATTTTAATTGTAATATTTAAAAAAAATAATATTAATTACATACATAGATAGAAAAAAAAGTATGTTGCTGCTCGCGGGTCGACAATATCGACACATATTCGGCTAGTCGTATTTTTGGAGCGGCGATACGGGAAAGGTTATTTAAGTCAACATTACATTAAATTACATTAAATTAGAGGCAATTCATTAATAAATTGAAAAATTAAACATAATAGATAAAATAATTGCAAAATTATAATAAAATCAACTGATTAAAAAATTAAAAATTAAAAAATTTAAATTAAAAATTTTCAAGTTTCTGATTTTTTCCTTTGTATTTACCTAACTACCTATCTGTATGCCAAATTTGAACTTTCTAGGTCATCTGGAACTGGGTTAGAATTTTGATCTATAGGTAAGTCAGTGATAAAAATGACGATTTTCGGACGTTAATATCTAAATAACGGTTTGAAGTGTGTTTATGAAATTTAGAGCACATATGTATCTCTTTAGTCTCAATATATGAGCCAAATTTGACATGTTTATGTGGAATAGTTTTTGAGTTATGAGGGGGTCAAAAGTGGCTCCAAATGGTTCGTGTAATATTACACACGGTGCTGCTCGCCAGTTCTGTTAGCTAGAACTTGGCTTGACACGCTACCGCGTGTCTAGATATTATTTTATTTTGAGTAATGAGTAAATAAAAATTTTACAGCATTGTATTCATCCATATATGTTACCATTGATGATGTAAATTAGGTAAATGCCTAGCCAATTCCATAAATTCCTAACATTAATACTAGGGATGGGCTGATACTAAAACCGATACTAGATATCGGCCGATATTGGTGGTATCGGGTGTATCGGTTTTTTTTTTTTTAAACCAATATTTGAACCGATACCAAAAAAAAACAAAAAACCAAATCTATTAGCATAATAGCATTGACTATAAATTGTAATAGTTAAATGTAAAATGATAATAGTATTTCGGTTGATAGTATTGGTGATCTTTTAATATCGGTTCATTGTTTATGCTGAAAATTTTGCTTTTCAAATATATCAGGTATCGGCCCATCCCTAATTAATACCCGATATCATCGATGGTTAGGCATTAACTGACAACATAGGCAGGTTGTAAAATTCAAATACTTTGTAACCATTTACAACTATGACTAGAAAATTAACTCAACATCTAATACTGATAGACAATGTTGATAATTTTGTTTAGAAAAATATTTAAATTCAATTGGGACAAAAATTTAATATAACATATTATACAAGATACACATACTTAATATTACATAAATAAAATAAATGAATTGAATTTGACAATTTGATGTAGGTACTGTGATACTTATACATATGGATTAAAAAGATTAAGGAACCAAAACGAAAAACATATATTATAAAAAGGGAAAAAAAATAAAATTTGATTCAAACGTGAACGTATTATGACCATATAATATTGGCGAAATGTATTTTAGAATAAATCATTACTGAATTTCTTCAATGTTAATTTTAGGCCTAAGATAAATTATAGTGTCATTGTTTAATGACTGATGTTCATTTGTGTCAGTAGTACCAACGTTTATAAAATTATATAATTGTAGTAGGTATATTGTAGTTAATATTTCATAATATATAGAATAAACCTAACATATTAAATAATTTGATATATTATTTTTAAAAATCTGTTATTCAACATGCCCATATACAGATCATTCTTGGGCACTCCTTGTGTCCATGGATCACAGGTTAAGAAGCTCCACCCTATAAAAACATTTTTAATCCTTACTGTTTAATTAGTATTTAAAAAATCCCAAATATGATTAAATCAATAGTTTTGATATGCTACTAAAGAAAATTTAGCAATAACTATTACTACTATAACTTTATAATTCTCTAATAACTATTATAACTGACCTAAACGGACATAGAACTTAAATAATTTATTAACTAATAAGATAACCGTTTAAAAAAATATACCGGGTAGTTCATTTATTTGACGTAGGATACTCACTCTTTTAAAAGTATTCGTTTTTGAAAATATTTTTTGTACACGGTTTCAAATTGTTAGAAAACATTTTTTAAAAAAAATTATATTTTCAAATATTTTTTTAAGTATTTTCTTTTTCTGAATTTAATATAAAATACTGTTTTAAATTCATCTTCAAAAGCAGAATATTTTTCTGAATGTTTCGATAAACAATAATGGATTTAGGATGAGTAGTTTATGAATTATAAGTATTTAAAGTTTAGATGAGCAGAGTAGTGGACCAACATTTTGTGGGTTAACTGCGTACCACTCCAATTCACTCAATGAAATTAACTATAAAATATAAATTCTAAATTTGATTATTATGTATCTAAATACTTAGACAAATATTCTGCTATGGAATACGAAATTAAAATGGTATGCAGTGGTCGGGAGTAGCGCGCTAATTGTAGGACGCTACTTTAGCTGTAGCGATTAACATAGCGTCGCTACAGTATATACAATGTAGAGAAATACTATAGCGCGCTAGAAATTTACGGTTAGCGTAGCGAAAATGTTCATTATTTTATCGCTACTTCTAACCTATTTCATGATAATTAAAATATCATGATGTATATTTATTTATTTAATCAAGATGACAAGATGAGTGTATTTTTGATTTTTTCGGGCTTAGCTCGGACCGGACTAAGATAAGACCGGACAGATTAGACTATAATCATAAGTGCATTATTACAATGTAATATTTTATAATATTTATATTATTGAAAACAGAACCATAAATAATATTTAATATATTAGTATTTTATTATCACTATTTTTGTTTTCGGCATTCAGCGTTTTCTACTTTTCTGTGTTTCTTTTAAGTTTTAAATATTTTGAATAGTTGAATTAAAAATGACAGAACCTGAAGCCACCACGTCATATTCAACTAGTAAGCAATTTTCAATAAAACGTTTATTTGTTTTGATTTTTGTTACAAAAATACATGAGTTACACTTAATAAACCTACCTTCCGAAATTACAAGAAAATAGTGGTAGGCATTAACAAATAATGACCAAGGGCTCAAGTGAATATCTAAATAAACAAAAAAAATTTTTAAAAAAATGTAGCGAAAAAGTAGCACGCTACATTTAAACAATAGCGTTAGAAATAGCGCACTACATTTAAAAAAAAGTAGCTTTAGCGTTAGCGAGCTACTTTTTTGGGGGAGTAGCAGTAGCGTTAGCGTGCTACAAAAAAACAGTAGCGTCCCGACCACTGATGGTATGTTGTCTCACTTGTAATTCAAAAAAGTAAGAACTAAAAAATAAATGTTTATGAAAATTTTTGTTTTAAAACGACTAGAAACCATGTAAAAATGTATTTTTTAAACATTTATACTTTTTGAAATGAGTGAAAAAAGTGTTCAACATAGACCTATTAAGATTTTTATAGCCATGGGTCTATGGAGTTCAATGATAAAAGAATCAGCCGTTATTAGAGATTGAAAGTGATAAACTGTAACAGGGACGCTGCGCCGCCGCCACGCTGTGGATCATTTACATGTTATTTTTCCAGTTTCCCGTTACAGATCCCACCCCCCCACCAACAGAAAATTGAGAAGCTCTCAATCACCAATAATACATATTTTTAATTTAACAATTAAATAAGAGATATTTCACATAGATAAAACGTAAAAACATATTTTAGGTTTGAGACAACAAGAAAATCTTTTGATAATAAAAAGTACGTAATTCACTTAGTAATGACAATATTTATTATCTTATTACATAAATAGAAAATAAAATACCAATATAAGTAAACCGGTAGGCGGAAAAAAAGCCCACGGAAAAAAAGCCCAAGGAAAAAAAGCCCAGAAAAAAAAGCCCACGGAAAAAAAGCCCAAAAAAAAAAATACACTGAGGAAAAAAAGCCCACGGAAAAAAAGCCCAAGGAAAAAAAGCCCAAAAATATAAATATAAATGTGAACAAAATATAATAATATATTAATAATACATTACTATACTATAACAGATAATAATCATAAATAATTGTATAAGAGGCATATATAGGTAATTTTATAAAAGAAAATATTAAAATTTCAAATATGACTTATACATAATATATAACTATTGAAAATGTTTAATGTATTTTAATTTAAGAAATATTATTAAGGTATATTATTATATAGAGGGTTTGATACTGCCATGAACTGATGAACCACCTGTCAATAAATTGCATTTTTATCACCCAACTATTGATAAGCACTTTTACATTTAATTTAATTTATATTGTTCGGTACTTACCAATATAATTTATATATATAACCAGTCAAAATGTTAAAATTTATCAATAACTGGGTAATATTGACACTCCATATAGTACTCCATTACTTGGTTATTGAGATACTATCTACACGTCCTACTAGTACAGTTTTATCCGGTTATACATTTGTTATATATTTTATACTTTTGTTTTACCAATTTTTGTGAATATGGAGATTATCAAATCAAATAAAGGTGGTAACAAAGGTTTTTACAAAGGTTATGTATATGTTGTAAAGTATATAATTAACAATTAATTATTATTTTCATTATAATATATAATAATATATTATTATATTTTGTTCACATTTATATTTGTATTTCTGGGCTTTTTTTCCGTGGGCTTTTTTTCCTCAGTGTATTTTTTTTTTTGGGCTTTTTTTCCGTGGGCTTTTTTTTCTGGGCTTTTTTTCCGCGATTCAAGTAAACCGATTCTTAGGGCTGTTCTTACAATGTCGAGTTAAGTGTCGGTTAAGACTAATCTGCAGAATTCTATCGGTAACACAAAAGAAATTCTGCATCATCAGACACTTAACCATACATTGTAAGAACAGCCCTCAATAATTAAAAAAATGTAAATAATAATATAGTTATAGGTATTCTTTTAGAATTTTGTTCTTTAAGTATTTACCTCCATAATTGTTTTTGCGAAATTTGATTTCATCGTCATTTGGATAAACAGTGCCCATTATGATGGATTAGAAACCAATCAACTCCGACTTCCAATAAACTAATGCACTGAAATTTAATAACATTCTAATTTAAAGAGTGTTTACAATTTTAGGTATCATGCAACTATAAAAAATTAGAACAGTTTAATTAGATAGATAATACACAGATACAGAAACTATGATGCACTCGGTGTGATGTGCCTATATGTATCTTAGTGTTAACTAAGAATCAAGAAAATATAGTTAAACAGTAAATACATTATTTAGTATTAAATAGGTAATTCGAAAATATCGTTCGGAATCAGACATTTTTAAAACATCGAGTTGAAATAAAAGGATCAAAATATTATAAGTTATAATACTATTTACCAGTCAGTTTTTCACAAATTGCATGTAGAGGTAACTCGGAAAAAGTACACGACGATATGGAGAGGCGGGAACTCCGGACTCCTGTAGAATAGTCACAAGTCGATTGTATATTGAGGACGTTAAAACTTCAAAACATAAACAAAAAAAAAAACTCAACTAGTCTACGAGAGCACAGGTTAACGCTCTGCAATAATCGAATAGTCAACAACCGTCAACATGTTTATTAAGTCAAGTTCCAAGCCATGGCGTTCTACAATCTAGCCATTCGGATTAGAGAATTTCAGATCCCATTTCTATGCATCAATAACAAACATTTCAAGTTTCAACATCTTTTTAATTTTTTGAGAGCAGGCTCCCTAATCGCACTATTTCAGAAACAGTGTGGCCAACACGAGATATACAATACGATAATGGCCGATAGAAGTAATATTTAATTATTTGAGCAAGAGAAATTCATTCGAATCATGTACGATGTAAGTTTTGGAATTTGGTTTAACAATATTGAGTACCATTAAAGATACTTCTCGGACAACCCGATTTTTATTTTTATTCTTATATAGTGTTAGGTTATGGCACCAAACAGAAGTTTGTCACGATTAGCCGGCTTCGATTGAACCAATGTGTGCTGCAGTCGTGGTTATAAAACAGCGGTAGCCGGTAACTCGTTCATGGTTATCTCTATAGCCATGCTGGATTATGGCGGAAAAATCCAATATTCCAATCGTACATTGATATGTAGTAGAAAAATGCTTAGATTTTCAACTTCGAGGGTATTTTTGGTAAGGTACAATGTCTAGTTGGTAACGGCAAGGTCAAAATAACAATTCTCATTTAATTTCTAAATAATCGGGATAAACGAGAATTGCTGTGAAAATCCACTTACCGACAATAACAATTTAGTTTTTTTTTTTTTTGTTGTAATTCAAAAATTAAAACTGTAAACTTGAATTTTTCACTTAATATTTATGCTAACATTTTCTAGACTTAATACAATTTATAAAATATTTTATGCCATTAGTATATGTATATTTTGAAAACTTCAACTTCTTTAATGTTTATATATACTACAATTTTAGTTTGTGCGTAGAAAATCTTAAAAATGTAACACAGGGTTTTACAGTTAGCTAAATTTATTTTTATACGTATAAATTAACTACTTGATTTTCTGCATTTTTCATAACAGTCTGATTACCATAACAATCATACAATTTAAATAATGTATAACACTAAAAAATAATTATTAACTATAAATAATAAGACAGTTATCAATTTAAGATTTCAGTTTATTCTTTTAATTTATATTTATAATTTCAATTAATTGACATAATATAATTTATGACATAATTTATTGACTTAATAATAGTACATTATTTAATACAATGAATATTATGATCTATACCTATAGAAATTCTAAATAGATATATATTTTTTAAATGTTATGAATTAAAAAAACATTTATGTATTAATATAAATTTAAGTCAAATATCTAAAATATGTCTTTACATTAAGTGAAAAATTAATTTAAAATTAAGTTATTTACGTATCATAGTCTGTCTAATTTTCCATCGTAGATCATTATGATTTTTTTCACCTGGCACTTTATGATTTTGCCATTCTGTTTGGTAATATTGATGTAATGATACTGGATCCATTTGTTTCCTTTTTAAAATTTGTAAATATTTGTTCTCTCCTAGAATTATACTCTATATATTAGATGATAGGTATAAACTGTATAACATTGTTTAATATTAGATTTTAATTTTATAATAGGCATGTGACCAATTAAATAGGTATTTCAATATTAATTTAGAACACTTTTAAATCAATAATTACTAGGGTTCGGATTTTGATGCATTAGTTTCTCTTTTTTTGGAATGCTTGACCCAATGATTTTCTAGTACACGCTATGATAACATCAAACTCTTTAGGGCCAATTTTTTAAGTTTTTGACGTTTGAATGCATTTTTAAACTTTTTTAGGGAATTATTTATTATTTTTACATAATTTTTTAACCTATTTCTAGTAATATTACAAAAAAAATATATAATATATAAATATACACATATTGTACTAAAACAACATAAGCTAATCCGGTTTTTAAATAAAACAATTCACATATTTATCTTGATTTCTGAAGAAATCTGTCGTCAATTCCAGGAAATTCATTTTTTTGTTATTTTTAGATTACACGTGCATTTAAATCCGAGCCTTAAAGGAGCACACAACACAAAAAAATGTTAAACTATTGTAAGTATAGCTAGTTTAAATGATTTGGTGAAAATCCGTTGTAAAAAAAAATGATTACTTTATGAGATATTAAGAAATGTAGAATAGCTGCTTGGCATTACTGGGCCCGGCTCACCTTAATTACCTATCTTGTACGTGTAAAAGTTCCTCTCTTCACACAACAATTGGTCAATCTAAAAATTTTATTTTTTAAATTTAGTTTACTTATAAACGTGTGGTTTTATGTGTTCAAACGATAAAAGTATCAGAAATTCAATACAGTTTTTTAAATATTAATACATCTTTAAAGTGATATTTTTGTTAAACAGCGAGTCATGGCCATTTAAATATAAAATAAAAATTCAAATATATCTCTTTTAAGATTTTTAATATTTAAAAAATTAAACGTTATATTGAAATTCTGATACTTATATCATCTTAAACACATCAAATCACACATCTATACCTGAACTAAATTTCATAAATAAAACTTTTAGGTTGGTAAATTGTTGTATAAAGCGAAGAACTTTTACATGTATAAGATACGCAATTACGATGAGCCGGACCCAAAGACGTCAAGCGTATTTTTGCAATTTCTCATAACTTATTGAATAATGTGAATAGAAATGTAAAATCTATACCATTATTCTTAGAATTGAATTTTGGTGTTGTGTGCTTCTTTAATATAAAAATCTTAACAATTACATATAATTGTGTAGGTGTGTAGTCACATTTTCTATCTTACTAGTTTTTGTATTCTGTAAATCTGTTTGAACTCCTATTGTTGATACTGCTTTGGAACATATTTTTGTTTTTGAACTTGGGCGTGACAGCCTTTCAAAAACATCATTACTTTTTTTATTACAGCACTGATTTTTACAATAATTGTTTGATAAAATTTTTTGTTTTTCTTCTAATAAACTTATTTTGTTTAAACCAACATTAAAATTTTCCTTTTCTTCAACTAGGGTTTTTTGTTTTTCATATTTGATAAGTTTTTTTAAATCTAAAAAAAAAACAAAACATATATTAATTAATTAATAAATTAAAAAAAAAATTATCTTTAAATTAGAATTATTTCATATTGATAAAACTAAACACAAAAACAAATATATACCTGAGAAATGAAAAAAAAATTATGTTTAATAGTATACAATATATTATAAACAAATAGTATTAAATTCATAAGTTGGTTTATTTGTAAACAATAGTCTTATAAGTTATAATATTGACAAACATTATAGTAGCTATTGTTCTACAACCTAATCTATCATAGGTATGTGCAGGATATTGTGTCTGGTGCTGCGTACATTTTTAACCGGCCCAACCGAAGAAAAAGTAGCCCACATTTTTCACTTATTTCCCTCATTATGGCATAGGCAAAAGGTGTGAGAGGTAAAAATGATGTACTTGTATCATTTGATTGTATGATAATTAATATTTGATTATGGGCAACTATTAATGTGCCCAGTGCCCTGATTTAATGGTTATTGGCTTATTGCCTGTAAATACAATTATGTAGGTACATGGTTGACTAATGTGTCCAAATGTGTACCAACATTCACAAGCGAGTAGACATTTCTGACAGGGTAGTCATACGACATACACTCATACATAACACACACACATACATACATATAAATTATATTCATATTCACGCCTAAGTCATAAAAACTAATTTGGATGGGGTAACCTCATTTACTGTGGTAAAAAAGTAATAAAATGATTGACCATCATGATAATATTGTTGATGGGAAATTCAGAGGGTAGTCAAGTTCCTACCATGAAGACCCCATGTGCACGCTTATGCCAACATTATATAAGTGACTTCTACCATTGATAAATATTATTTTCATTTTTCATTTGAACAACATTTAACAATCAAATTTAAAATTATTCATACAAGCTTTTTAAAAAGTATCCAAAAAATAAATTATCAGTTGCAGCAAAAGCATTATTTGCAGCACTCGTGCGCACAACTATGTAATCTACCTCTATAAACTTACATTGGGCCCAGACCTAAAAATTATAAAATATACTTGTATATTAATAATTTATATGATAATTTATTAATTTGTACACAACTAATATAATAGGTAATAAAATAGGTACATGTTTATATTTTTATTATTTAATTACCTTTCATGAATTTTTGAAGCAAATGAGATTCGACATTTTCATACCCTAATTCTTTGAGATGACGTAATACCACAGCTTGGTCCAATTCCATCAAAAAAAATTTGTGTAACCAATATATTTTAAATCACAAGAAGATCTTAGACTTATAATATTTTAATTTAAAATGTACAAGCGAATAATTAATGTGTAATAATATAAGAATATACTTATATATTTATTATACACATTATATACCTAATAACAATTAATATTAAAACTTAAAAGTTAAATAGGATATCTGAGGGGAAAACTGCCAACTGGAAACTGTGGACTACCGTTAAAAATCATTCGAAATTCTGTAGGTAATCTGTGTTTATTTATCAAAAAAAATTTTCGGTTGATGATTAAATTAACATATTTTGACAGGGGAGTACGACAGCGCCATCTAGTGAACAAATGTAAGCCATTGCCCTCGACAATTTATATTCCATATGATCACAATATTCGTTCTGTTGATAAGTGTTATCGTTTGAAAATGATTTTTAGGTTCATACCTTCCATATTACGTTTTTCAACTTTAATTTAAAGTTATTACAAGTTGCTGGCTTTTTAATATTTTTTTATACCCGAATCTTAATCATGTCCGCAATTAAGTTTGGTAGCCACCTAAAAGAACTACGATTGCACTTATGTCAGTCATCTCCCTCAAGCAAAGGAGTCCGGTTAGTGTTTCGGTTGCATGAGCAATAGATACCCATTTCTGATTGATAATACGTTTAACTATTTGCAGGCAGTTCATAGAAAAATACTATATACCGATGAAAAAAGCTAATCCAAAGTTTCCCATATTAGTGCGCGAATGCAGTGGTTTGGAACCAAAAGTTTTTGCTCGATTTGGTGAGTATCATTTGACAAAATTTCTTTTATACTTGGTGGAAAAATAAAAATTACACAAATTGCAATGTTGGAAGGATAAATAAAGGTCGATCAATATTATAATGGTACATACATCTGATTGTTTTTAAATTGGAAATCAATATTATTAAAATGTGTATGATAATCTAGGATAAAATATTTGTCATTATGAAATCCTGATATATTTTACTTATTTAGAATTTGGACAAGAACGGAGCGAACAACTATCTGATCAATCTGCGGATAATGTACTTAAGAAAATAGAAGGATTAGTAAAACAATAGAATTGTGGTAAAAGAAAAATAATGTTATTTTAACATTATGTACATATTATAAAATATACAAATATATTTTAGTTTTTTTAGTCTGTTGAGCAATATGACATTGAGTTATTACTGTTTTTAAATCATTTAAGTTAAACAAATAATTGTAGTTCTTAACTATTATAAACCTAGTTATGAATAACATCTTCTTTTCTTTAAAAAAAATAAATACATTGGTTGTAAAAAGCATTCCATTATTCATGATTGTTGCAAAATATGAAAACAATTATTATTCATAAAAATAATAATTAACAACCAATCAGTGTAATTAAGAAGTAAGAACACTTATTTACCGTCTGTCTTAATTTTTCATTTAATATTTTGAAACTCTAATGTTGCTGGGTGCTGGCATGTCAAATGTAAACTATCTACCAGGCCAAAAATATTGGATTTTTGTTCAAAGTTTTTTCAGAACAATTTGTGACATAATATGTATACCGATATTAAATCTATCTAACATAGTTGCAACACAAAATGGAAATTGTACATTTGTACCTACCAACTTTATTTTTTAAATTTATTTGTTTTTTTATTTTCCATTATCCTGAGCGTTTAATTGTAACGCTTAACAAATTGTAGTGCATTTAAAGGCATTTAATAACAAGGTATTTGGTTTCATCCGCGGTGAACGAGTTAAAGAAAAATTATAATTTTTCTTATCTTGCTATCTACTTTCAGATTGATTAAAAAAAAACATCAATATCTGTATGAACTAACCCAGTTTAAATAAAATAAACTTATAGTATACTAGTAAAAATAAATAGTACTAAGTATAAGAAAACCACAGTACCATAGTGTATACCCAGGGGCGGATTGGGCCACCGGGAATTCGGGAGTTTTCCCGGTGGGCCGCTTTTTCAAATAACTATGTATTCTTAAATTCCTATTAGGTACCAGCCCAGTAAATTTGCATTTTTTTCCCGATTTTTCAAAATAAGATAATACGAATTGCCGGAATTGGATTGCGGACAGTATGCAATAGTAGGTATATCAGGTAGGCAATCTATGATGGCGCAACGATGAGAGGCAGAAAACAAAAATATAGTATTTTTCGAAAAGCAAAAACAGCAAATGTAATATAGCGGGGTCACTAGTTAGGACAGTTAAAATCGAAAACAACCCTTGATATGTTATGTAAAACCACATTGGGTGATCTTTAGGTAACGACAAACTTCGGAAAAAGTCTACTTTACTTGACATCCCGTGGAAGTAGAAAATAGAAAAAGTCAACCTGATTTGCTGTAACTTTTGAACAGTGTTTAAATTTCCGAAAATTGTTTTATACACTTTTTAATTCAGTATACTAATACAGTATAGTACACGTATTTCGGGTGTAAAAAATTTGAGCGTCATTCGTTTGGGCGAATAATCCAAAATTAACTTGAGTAAAGCATATATCATTTGTTTCAGAAATTAACCGATCGTTTAGGCGAATTTATAAATTATTGAATAATAGGGAAGTAACATTACGTAGGTATATAATAATTTCTATAATATTTAGTTACTACAGCTAAATATTATTATTATATCGTTTCGGCTGATCGGTGAATACAGATAGTGAAAGATAATTTGTTAGATTGTACTAAGACGGAGACAAAACATTTTACTCAATATTATATTACATAATAATACTAAAGGAAAACAAGACTATACAATTTTTCTGATTGTTTAGAATTGAAGTACCTACATAATGTTATTATGAATAAACCACAGTAAAACATTTTTTTAGAAAATAAAAAAAAACACATACATTTTGCATGTTGATTCTGTTAATTTACCTATCAGGTATATTAAGTGGAAGTAAATTATAAGATTTTATTTAAGTCTAAAAACGCATTATTAAATATTATTGAATAGGTAATAACCTTTCTTATTAAATACAAAAATCGTAACATTAGTAATTTAAATTATTCACTTTTACTGTGTTATATATAAGTACTTGGAGTTTGGACTATTATAAATGTGTAAACATAAACTGTTCAAAAATAAAAATAAATTTGATATCGATGTATATACACTACGAATAAAGTTTTATAAATTTCATATCTTGCCAAACGTGTAGTTATGTTAAAATAGTAATACATAATAATATTATGTTGGCTAAAATTAAATATTTGGTAAATTGGTAAGCCGGTATACTTTGTATTTTCCCGGGCCGGAATCTCTCCCCAATCCGCCCCTGTATATACCAATACACTATTGACTATATACTGATCCAAAATTGTCGTAACATGTGGTTCATGCTTCAAGTAGAGTTTTTCTGAAATGTTCAAATGGCCCATCCAGCTCTTCCTTGGGATTATAATATTATCAAGTCCATCTATTTATTCTGATTTAAACGAGCAAGCTCAATTGCATGATAAATATTTAAAAAATAGTACATAATATGTGTGAAATCCAATTTTATAAATTTAAACTTTTATTTTAAAATTGAATAACATAATAAAAATGGTAACAGGCTCCTTGGTACACTTATCTACCTAAAATATTATATTTTAAACACCAATTTCAATAAAAATAACATTTTAACAATTATTTCTTGTCATGATAGTTGGATAGTTTTTTTTAATATCCACATATATCAATTTTTCTCATAAAAACATAATATAATCAAATTCATGTGAAGTTAGTTAAGATTTTAAATATTATTAGTTGTTGCTATAATTAGTTTTAAAACTATCTAAAACTTAAATATTTATATAAATATTTAATATTGTAAAAGAAAGAAAATAACTATTTGACAACAATTTAGTATATTTCAGTAAGAATGTCTTAGACAATGTATAGAGCAAATAATTGTTCTACCTAATTTATTTATAAATTTACAAATGCTTGATATAATTCTAAAGACTCAAATCCTACGTGTATTTGAAGTATGACATTAGCGGGTACCATGAAAACTTTTCCCGTTGATAATATCAAATCTTGTGGTGCAGTTATTTTGCCTTGACCATGGACAACAATAATTATAGAAGCAACATCTCTTTTCAACAATTCATACATTTCATCCGCGGGAACCTTAAAAATAAAAAAATTATTTATAAGTTAGCTTATTAATTTTTATTTTATATTTTGTATTCAAGTACTTTAATGCAAGCCACTGCAAAATCAGGAACAGGAGGTCTAAAAAGTGTTGTATAAGAGTTTTCTTTAACTCCACAAAACAACTTGGATTCAGCAGGCGCCCCATTAAAATTTAGTACCCTACATAGTGTCTTTACATCAATATATTTCGGAGTCAACCCAGCTCTTACCACATTATCAGAACAAGCCATACATTCGACGCAATCTAAACAAACACATTTTTAATATGATCAATAGATTATAAGATTGATAGTAGATTGTTTTTTCTTTATCCCTTTATCCCCAAGTACATAATAATATAAATTATAAGTTGTTACTAAAAGCAGTTATTCAATTTTAAAGCATTTAACTAAAATGAAATAAAATATTGAAGAAATCTGACCACCATAGATATAAGCATGAGGTTCATTAGCTCCTAAATATATTGCTTGACCTGGTGAGAGTTGAATATAATTTAAAAAATATATGCAGAAACATCCAACATCGTTTGGAAACCAACAATCGAGTTGATTAAATAGTTTTGCTAAGAATACATTTTTTTTATCATCACCTGTAATATAATTTCATAATCACATTAATACAAATACAATTTTAATAATTTTAATTTCAGTGTTTATTTGTTTGCCATTCAAACAAATAGTAGAAACAAATGTTAATACTCTTAAAAGCCTGATGGTTTCATTTAAACAACATTACTTACATAGCGATTGCAGATTTTTTTTATGGCTGCTGAGGTTTTGGCTTATAATTCCTTTTTCAGATGACATTAACTTATAAAATATGTCCTTAAGCAAATTTTGTGAATTGGTAGTATCTTTTTTAAATTGATCAATAAGGTCACTTCCAAGAATTAATTTAAATTCCGGTATTTCTAATTGACATAAAATTAATTACTATGATAAAAATTACTATATTCTAAAAACATAATATACAATTACCTTCTAAAAAAAATCTAATTTCAGAATATGGACGGAAACCACAAAGTCCTTCAAAGTTACTAAGTGCAATAGCCATTTCTGGTTTATGATTAGAATCTTGATATAGTTCAGGATATTGCTTATGTAGTTCTTCAGCATAATCCTAAATTAATAAGGTAAAAATAATAATGTTGACACAGCTTATCAATATATTTTTACCTTAGATGGATGCACTTGGATGGAAAGGGCCGAGTTTATTGATAACACTTTCATTAGAAATGGCAATTCATCACCAAATTTCAATCTAGACTTTTCGCCCAACGCTTCATTGTTGCTTTTAATCCATTCACTCAATTTCTGCCCAGAGCTTTTTACTAACGAAGGACTTTTATGAAGAGCGCCCATCCATAATTCAGCGTAGAACTGTTTTTCATCTATAGAATCTATATGTTGGCCAGCTAAACTCAGGCGGCTAACTTCACTAGCAAAACCTTTTTTCCCCCACAAGTAATTTTGAATAAAACATTGCAACTCAAAAACTTCAAGCATGGCTGCAAAATTTTCTTTTAACTAAAAAATAAAAATAAATTTTTATAATGGATAGAACAACTACAATAATGTTAATAATAATAAAAATAATATTAACAATATAATGAAACTACCTCAGACAGTCAGACAGAAGAAAAAATTTGATAGTCGTAAAGTCAAAGTCAAATAAGTTACACGTAAAATGTTAATTGACCAACTAGGTTATGCCATAGATAAGTTTTTTTTTTAATTCGTGCTGCAAATCATAGATGCTTAGAAGTAGGCATATGGATATGACTAAATAAATAATCAATTTATTTTGTCATGAGTAGAGGCATATCACTCGAATAACATATCATCCAATAGATTTAAAAACGATTTAAGATTTATCGTGATTTTTTATTAGTCAAGATAACGAATTTTATTTATTTATTATTGGAATTTTGACCCAATCGTATTGTACTATTGTATAAGATTAATGTGTTATGTGTATATTGTATTTTTGTTCAATATTGTAAAATAATACACTACCGGTCAGGCGCCACTCAGGCTGTCTGCATATTTAAATATTTAATAACATATTCATATTTCATATTTAAAATTAAAAAAACCAAAACTGATAACCACGATTATAGATAAAAAATATTTGGTTACGCAATACGATTATGGATATGATATAAAATATCTTGTTACCACGTCATATTATAATAGACCCACGATGTAGAGAAGATAAGGTGACACCACTTGTACATATTCCGGTCGCAAATTTTCTCGGCAGTGTGGTAGGTAGCGCCACCATTCGCCCGAAGGCCGGTTTTTATATTGTGAATACATTGTTTTTAACGTAAAATTTCAAAAATTATATACATTTTTTGTAAATATTATGTATAAAATCAACTTAGTTATTTTTATTCCATAGTGCACAGTGTACACTTTTTTTTTTAGGTCAGAATTTATCTATTTTATAATATAGAGAATTCAGGATATTTATATTATAATATAATTATATAATTATATTTACTACATATTTTAATAGAACAAAATTAGGTTTGCAATTAAGCTATATTTTGATCTGAAATTATAATTTATTAAAATTGTATAAATAGTTTACTTTATTAAACACATACAAATATGTATCATTAATAATGCCCTTTTAGAGGTACTTAGGTGGTAAAGAAAATTATACAAATGTTTCCCTCAAATAAATCTCTATAGTAGGTATTTAAAAATTATGACTCACCTTTGGTGCACGAAATAAAATAGGTGGTTTTTTATTTTCTACTTTTAACTTTTTGTTGTAACTGGCATAGCCAGTTTTGCATCCTGGCACAAAACATTTGTTTGGCATTTTTTAACAAAATAAGAAAGTATATACGAAATATTATTAAACAATCCACAGGGCACAGACCATTAAGGGAGTCTTAACTCTTAAGACTTGTGTAAATACAAACAATTATGTAAATTAAAATTAAAAATAGAATATTATCAATTACTTATACTACTTATATTAGGTTTATATTATTATTTTAACTGATAATATATTCTATTCTCTATTGTAAATATTATATTTTCTCTACATCATTGCTTAATATTTAATTTTTTTGTTTGTTATTATATATCAATATCATATGGGTACCTATAGGCTATAATTATGATTTTTATTTAGGTGTACTTGGGTCAGTAGCTGGTAGACGGTAGTAGTACCTATATATTTTGAGTTTTTATTAACAGTTTAAACTCGTCCTTATCCATACTTATTGTACGTAGATATTACTAATTCCATTTTTGTACATATACATATATGGGTCAATGAATAAATAAACATATAAATATCATAAAATAAATATGCATTTTATTTAAATCAATAAATTTATACGATATGGCTACATACCATATAATATTATTACAATTTTTACATAATAATTGGTACATGATTCCAAAACATTAGTTTATTTTAATAATCTATACAATATAACATAAAATATATTATGTTGGCAAGCTGACTATCGACATTTGAACAACAATAATTAATACATTTAAATAAAATTTAAATCTATCTCCATTACGACTCGTATAAAAGTCGGCCTTCGAACGAAGGGTGGCGTACTCTGGTGTTAAATTCTGAACTACCAAACTGCCGTGATTTTTTGCGCCAATATTGTACCATTGAAAGATACGGGAGCGGTGTCACCTTATCTTCTCTACATCGTGAATAGACCTTATACTAAATAGACGGAACAAGAGTGTGGTTCGCGTGGTCTTGACAGGCTGCGCTGATCAACAGGACCCGATGTGCTACGCACATGCGCAGTAGATGTTATAATAAACTGCAAATACTATAGATAAGAATACGGGACAGTGAATGTTAAAATGCTTGCGACATATCCCCCCAAATTCCAAAATCATAGTGGTTCCCTATATGAGAAATCCTTGGGCGTAGCCGACATATAATAAGAAAAAAACTGTTATCATATTTTTTAATTAAAACTTTAATAATCCTGGACTTCATTACTTCAATGTTAATTCAGATATTCAAATTTTTTATCACGGACTAAGATATATCTTAGTCCGTGTTTTTTATATTCAAAGTGTTAAAACAATAGGTACAACAGTATTTTAAATAAAATATTATTCTGGATAGAAGAATATGTGAGTTCATAAGTCCTCAGTTTTTTTAATTTATCTTTATACCTTTTTTTTAGTTTCAATAATTGCGAGTTCTTAGTTGAAACTTTTTTTTGATAGGCTCTAATAGTTTTCTTCAGAATATCTGTTTTAGTCTTGCATAATTCCAAACTGTGACCTTTTACTAATGGTTGACCTATTAAAATATATAAAAAAATTCTTTAAAATATAATACAATTTTTTTATGTAATTAGAAAAAATTACAGTCCGTGTCACCAAATCCTAAGGTAGGTGGCATTTTAAATAACTTTCTGGTCTTTGAATATTTGTGTACTGGAATCCTAAAACACTGACCTACAAGTGAAAATGAATAATCATGTATACTTCATTGTTTGCAAGTATTATTTTACTAAGTTAAAATTGTTTCAATTACTGGTGTCAAAAAATTTGGGTGATGTAAGTGATTCATCTATTTTGGTATCTAATTGTTCAGATTCTAAGTTCAAAACTGTAGAGGTTTGACCATTTTCATATTTATGTGCAGATGATGTCTCTGACACATAACTTAAATCTACAAGGAATAAACATATTTACTAACTGTGGTAAATATATCAGACATTACAAAAAGTTATTATAAATGTACCATTGTTATGTTTTGGCTTAATTGGACTCCAACCAGGTTTTCTGGTTACCATTTGGTCGGACGTTAAGTCTGAAGCAAAATCATTGTCAGTGAAATCATCATTTGTATTAGTAGAGGTACCTGCAAATAGTGACTGGTCTTCGGGTACCTCATCATTAGGTAATGAATCTTTGTGTAATATTCTGAAATAAGATTAGTTTTTACTCTAATTCAGAATATTAGGAACAGCCCCATTAACTTTTTTTTCGATTGTATTTCATTACATATTGGTTAAAGATAAGGACTTAGTTATAACAAGTAATATTTTAGTATTTAAAATATTTAATACATTAAAAAAAATATTATGCTAAGTATGAAGGCATATATTTTGTACATGCCATATTGATATTATGTTATATATATGCATATAAATAATACTAGTTTACCTTTTAGTATCTGTCCAAATAATATAATCTTCTCTTTTAAAATGTTCTGAGCAAATTCTATAATTTTTTCTTATTTTTTGTAATCCAAATGTATGAAACCCATTAATTACTGTTTGGTTCTTACATCGATTAATCCATAATTTACAACTATATAGTCAACATTTTCAAAAATAACATGGTCAAATAAATTTAGGTGATCTCTCATAATATCATTATATCAAATTGGTACTAAAGATGTCTATAGTATTTTATTCATAGAGTAATGCTAAATAAATGCTGAAAAATACTGTATGATTTGATTATACCTGCCAATAAATGATGTATCTATGCATTCCAATACTTTTTAAATACCATAGATACCATAAATATTATACATAGCTGCAGTGTCAAATGCAAACTATAGAAAAAAGTTGACAATTATTGCTCTGCTATACATTTAGGTGATGTGTGTGACGTGGCAACATGGGTCACTGTAGTGGTCAGTGTGTGTATTAATATTGAACTCAATGATATAAAGATATTAAAAGTATCAAATACCCAAAAATAATACTATTAAATTATAACAAAATAACAAAAATTGTTAAAATATCTAGTTTAATTCAAATTTGAACTTGAAATGTCTTCAAAATAAAACTGTGTTAATGTATTTTTCATATTTTTTGATTATGAGAAAAGATTTAATACTACCTATGGGCATAGGATGAGGGGGGACTAGGGGGACTATAGTCCCCCCAATTAGTGGTTCAGTCCCCCTACGTTAGGTTAGTTTTCTTTTATCTAATTCTAATAGTCTATGCTTTTAAAATAACGTAAAATTAAAAATAGTATATTGAACAAATTGTAGTACAAATTGAACGAGACTTAACTTCAGAAATAAAAACTGAAGATATTTTAAATATATTCAGTACAAATAAACGTAGAATTGACTTACATTTATCATAAGAGTAGGTACATTAAAATAAAATGTTTTTTATTTGAAAGCTTGGTAAATTGTATTAATCCTACGTTTATTTATATTAAGAATATTAATATATAATGTAATAATAAAATAAAACTTTCAAAATTGTTTTGTTTTTTTTTTAATGTAGGTACTCACTTCAGAGTCATAATTCAATAAACATGCATAGCATATTTATTGATTGACTATGTACATTTTAACTTTTTATACAAGTATATAACTGTAATGACTATTGATGTTGTAATTCAAAACATTCAATTTTAGCATAGTTTAATAAAAAAAAAAAAAGTCTTAAAAGGACTTAAGTCCCCCTTGTTAATTACGTGTGTGAAGTTGGGTGACCAAAGCTAGGTGACTATTTTTTTCGGGCGGCTAGTGATAAGAAACCTTGCACGCTGTGTTGCATTCTTTAAATTTCAAGGGTGCCTTCTATTGCATCGAAACTATAAAGTAGATGTCGCCCTATGACATTTAATAACTATTTATTTTAAAAGTATATAAATAAATAATAAATTCTATTGGTGTCATTACCACGATAATTATACCGAAACCATAACTATACCGAATTATACAAATCAATAATAATTTAAAGTTAGGTTATAAATTGCCCTAATTTCGAAGACATGTTCTAACAAATGAACATTGTACTTTTGCAGTTTACATTAACTAATTAAAAGTGTAAACTATTTAACGATGTCATTTGTTAGAGATCACATTCTACGGAAACAGGTAAGTTTACGTTATGTTAATTGTTTTTATTTAAATTAATTATGTAATATTCCGTTTATCTATCCACATACTGAATGGTAGTGTCTATGCAAACGAAAAATAGGCAAAACTCTATGTATTTGATTTTTTTTGATTTTTCCGGCAGTGTTCCAGAAGGAGTCGAAGGACCTAACATAGATATTCGGAAAGCCAGGAAAATTTACTACCCGACGAGATAAATTCCAAGAACCACCGGGCTTTCTAAGTAACCGTACTTAGTAAACGAAAGCGCCAGGTGACTAATGCCGGTATGACGCGAAACGTATACGCGCGCGTGGTTTTTGATTTTTCCGGCAGTGTTCCGGAAGGAGTCGAAGGACTTAACATAGATATTCGGAAAGCCAGGAAAATTTACTACCCGACGAGATAAATTCCAAGAACCACCGGGCTTTCTAAGTAACCATACTTAGTAAACGAAAGCGCCAGGTGACTAATGCCGGTATGACGCGAAACGTATACGCGCGCGTGGTTTTTGATTTTTCCGGCAGTGTTCCGGAAGGAGTCGAAGGACTTAACATAGATATTCGGAAAGCCAGGAAAATTTACTACCCGACGAGATAAATTCCAAGAACCACCGGGCTTTCTAAGTAACCGTACTTAGTAAACGAAAGCGCCAGGTGACTAATGCCGGTATGACGCGAAACGTATACGCGCGCGTGGTTTTTGATTTTTCCGGCAGTGTTCCGGAAGGAGTCGAAGGACTTAACATAGATATTCGGAAAGCCAGGAAAATTTACTATCCGACGAGATAAATTCCAAGAACCACCGGGCTTTCTAAGTAACCGTACTTAGTAAACGAAAGCGTCAGGGGACTAATGCCGGTATGACGCGTAACGTAAAGGCGCGCGGGGTTTTTGATTTTTCCCGAAGTGTTCCGGAAGGAGTCGAAAGACTTAACATAGATATTCGGAAAGCCAGGAAAATTCACTATCCGACGAGATAAATTCCAAGAACCACCGGGCTTTCTAAGTAACCGTACTTAGTAAACGAAAGCGCCAGGTGACTAATGCCGGTATGACGCGAAACGTATACGCGCGCGTGGTTTTTGATTTTTCCGGCAGTGTTCGGGAAAGAGTCGAAGGACTTAACATAGATATTCGGAAAGCCAGGAAAATTTACTACCCGACGAGATAAATTCCAAGAATCACCGGGCTTTCTAAGTAACCGTACTTAGTAAACGAAAGCGTCAGGGGACTAATGCCGGTATGACGCGTAACGTAAAGGCGCGCGGAGTTTTTGATTTTTCCCGAAGTGTTCCGGAAGGAGTCGAAGGACTTAACATAGATATTCGGAAAGCCAGGAAAATGTACTACCCGACGAGATAAATTCCAAGAACCACCGGGCTTTCTAAGTAACCGTACTTAGTAAACGAAAGCGCCAGGTGACTAATGCCGGTATGACACGAAACGTATACGCGCGCGCGGTTTTTGATTTTTCCCGAAGTGTTCCGGAAAGAGTCGAAGGACTTAACATAGATATTCGGAAAGCCAGGCAAATTTACTACCCGACGAGATAAATTCCAAGAACCACCGGGTTTTCTAAGTAACCGTACTTAGTAAACGAAAGCGCCAGGTGACTAATGCCGGTATGACGCGAAACGTATACGCGCGCGTGGTTTTTGATTTTTCCGGCAGTGTTCCGGAAGGAGTCGAAGGACTTAACATAGATATTCGGAAAGCCAGGAAAATTTACTACCCGACGAGATAAATTCCAAGAACCACCGGGCTTTCTAAGTAACCATACTTAGTAAACGAAAGCGCCAGGTGACTAATGCCGGTATGACGCGAAACGTATACGCGCGCGTGGTTTTTGATTTTTCCGGCAGTGTTCCGGAAGGAGTCGAAGGACTTAACATAGATATTCGGAAAGCCAGGAAAATTTACTACCCGACGAGATAAATTCCAAGAATCACCGGGCTTTCTAAGTAACCGTACTTAGTAAACGAAAGCGTCAGGGGACTAATGCCGGTATGACGCGTAACGTAAAGGCGCGCGGAGTTTTTGATTTTTCCCGAAGTGTTCCGGAAGGAGTCGAAGGACTTAACATAGATATTCGGAAAGCCAGGAAAATGTACTACCCGACGAGATAAATTCCAAGAACCACCGGGCTTTCTAAGTAACCGTACTTAGTAAACGAAAGCGCCAGGTGACTAATGCCGGTATGACGCGAAACGTATACGCGCGCGTGGTTTTTGATTTTTCCGGCAGTGTTCCGGAAAGAGTCGAAGGACTTAACATAGATATTCGGAAAGCCAGGAAAATTTACTACCCGACGAGATAAATTCCAAGAATCACCGGGCTTTCTAAGTAACCGTACTTAGTAAACGAAAGCGTCAGGGGACTAATGCCGGTATGACGCGTAACGTAAAGGCGCGCGGAGTTTTTGATTTTTCCCGAAGTGTTCCGGAAGGAGTCGAAGGACTTAACATAGATATTCGGAAAGCCAGGAAAATGTACTACCCGACGAGATAAATTCCAAGAACCACCGGGCTTTCTAAGTAACCGTACTTAGTAAACGAAAGCGCCAGGTGACTAATGCCGGTATGACGCGAAACGTATACGCGCGCGCGGTTTTTGATTTTTCTGGCAGTGTTCCGGAGGGAGTCGAAGGACTTAACATAGATATTCGGAAAGCCAGGAAAATTTACTACCCGACGAGATAAATTCCAAGAACCACCGGGCTTTCTAAGTAACCGTACTTAGTAAACGAAAGCGCCAGGTGACTAATGCCGGTATGACACGAAACGTATACGCGCGCGCGGTTTTTGATTTTTCCCGAAGTGTTCCGGAAAGAGTCGAATTACTTAACATAGATATTCGGAAAGCCAGGAAAATTTACTACCCGACGAGATAAATTCCAAGAACCACCGGGCTTTCTAAGTAACCGTACTTAGTAAACGAAAGCGCCAGGTGAATAATGCCGGTATGACGTGAAACGTATACACGCGTCTGGTGAACAATGCCGGTAGGGCACGAAACGTATACGCGCGCGCGGTTTTTGATTTTTCCCGAAGTGTTCCGGAAAGAGTCGAAGGACTTAACATAGATATTCGGAAAGCCAGGAAAATGTACTACCCGACGAGTTAAATTCCAAGAACCATAACATAATTTATTATTATATAAGAGAACAGGCCTTTTTTATGTTCCAATTTTTTTGTTCACAGAGTTGTTCCAAATACCTTCCTGAGTGTCAGCACGTCACCCGATTTTCTTATTTTATCGGTTTGGTAGGTACCGAAAATGGTTGAAGAATACTGAGTTCATTTTTAATTCAAATATTTTGTAGATTTGTACATTGCCAGTATTTACAGCCTTTCCAGTTTGTTTTGTACATATTATTATTTATTATTTATTAATTAAAGACTCAAACATTTCATATCGTCATATAAATATGGTATATTTATTTAAAAAAAGAGTAATTTGGTGGTCTTTGCCCCCCCGCGCCTCTATTTTCTGAAATTAACTGGACCCTCCCCATGACAAATTCCTAAATACGCCACTGGGGAGATTTAAATTAGCTTTAAAAATATTAAAATATGTAAACAATTATGACGGCGTACACTGTACAGTGACTACGGAGAGGCGGCATTGCATATTATATTATAATTGTCGTGAATCCACTTTCAATGGCGCGTATGATACGCGGATTTTTCTCCCCAGCCACTCGCCGATAACATTATGATTGAAATTACTGTCGGGCGGCAGTTTCACTAAATCCGTCGACCGTCGACCGAATTACTAAAATAATATTGACATCGACATACCGACGATATTAATATACGATAACACGATGTTACAATATAATATAATAATATTTTCAATAACTTCTATACATTTTTATTTTTAGATAATTATAATTTACAAATATCTAGCGGTATCGGACTCTCCTGTGACGAGCCGCCCCGGGTATTATTGGCACAAAACGGCACAACGTCAACCAACACAATAGCAGTGTTTATTTACATATTATAATAATATACGAATTATTGTACAAAAATACTTTGTGAAACATTTACAATGACGTTGGACCCGAGCGGTCGGTTTTCCACGAAACTAGTAACCAACAAACAATAGGAACATTGGGTGGGTTGGCGTGTGGTGTAGTCTGTTCAATTTTGCGCCGGGCCTGCATAGTGCATACTATAATACAGCGGTTCCCAAACTTTTTTCGCTCACGGCGCCCTTTTTGAACTAAACTTTTCTCAAGGCGCCCTTCCCAAGACATAGCATGACTAATCATAAAAAATGAATAAAAAACAAATAAAAACCAGACCATTTTTTAATAATAATACAAGAATATTTATTTAATTTTAGTTATATACTTTTTACACATTTTAATTATTTTTGAAGATTTACATTTATATTTAGAGGTCGAAATAGATAGGTATAAAATTAATGTGATGGATGTGCTTGCATATCACTGCACATTTTTTCAAATCTTGGAATTAAACAAGACACAGCTACTCTCATTTCTTTTTCAACATTGATTTTGGTTCGATACTTGCTTTTTATTACAGCAACCGCCGAAAACCCAGCTTCACACAAATATGATGTCGAAAACGGAATTAAAATACGTTGAGCCTTATCACTTAAAAGAGGATATTCATCTTTTATAGAAATCCAAAATTTGGTTAAATCCATACTGCTAAATTTAGTCTTCAAACTATTGTCGCAAGACAACTCGATAAGACTCTCTTCTTCGGTAGAAGTAAACTCAGATGGAGCAGTGGAGTTGAATGGATCTTGAATCCAAGAAAATTTATCTATATTTTCATTTTGAAAGTATTTTTCAAACCAAATGACGAGTTGTGATAGGTGATCTACAAAAATAGACTTCATATCTTGAGTGATTTCAACTCCGTTAGAGGTCAAAAACTGCTGCAAAGTTAAAAAAGAATCCTTACTCGTGCCTTCATTCATTTTTCTTCTCCATAATTTGAGTTTTTTAATAAAAGCTGAAATTTTTTCCATTGACTTCAAAAGGTGCATATTTTTTCCTTGCAAAGAGGTATTCAGTGAATTCAGTTTATCAAAAATGTCACACAAATATGCCAATTTTATTAAAAATTCTTTATTGGAAAATTCACTGGCATGTTTATGTCCTTGTTCTTTAATAAATACATAAATTTCCTCTCGTAGTTCAAATGTACGTAATATCATATTACCGCGCGACAACCATCGTGCGCTGCTATAGTACAGCAAACTTGTGTGTTCAGCTCCCATATCTTCACATAGTTTTTTGAAAAATCTCGATTTCAGTGGACGAGTTTTTATATAATTGACCACATTCACTACACATTCTAAGACTTGGTTCAGTTCAGGACTCAGATATTTTGATGCAAGTGCTTCTCTATGAATAATACAATGAGTCCACAGTGCATCAGGAGCTTTGTTTTGAATAAGCGCCTGTAATCCTCCATAGCAGCCAGACATAGAACGAGCGCCATCAGTACAGACACCAACACACTTAGTCCAATCTACACTATTTTCAGACATAAAGTTATCAAGAATCTCGAATAAGTCCTGAGCCTTGGCACCAGCTGTAATATTTTTACAAAAGAGTAAGTCTTCTACCATGTCATCATTATCTATGAACCTTATGTAGCATATCAAATGAGCATCCTTATTAATATCCGTAGCCTCATCCAGCTGCAACCCAAATGCCTTTTCTTTAAGTTTTTCTATCAACTGATCATTGAGATCATCTGCCATATGGTGAATTCGGCGACTTATTGTATTATTAGACAACGGCACTTTTGAAAGTAATTTCCCAGCCGATTCGCCAATCATAATGTTTACCATATCTAAAGCAGCTGGAAGGATAAGCTCTTCTGCAATTGTGTGAGGTTTCTTACATTTTGCGATTCTAAAAGCAACTTTATAAGAGGCTATCAATGCATTGTTTGGTATTGATGCATTCTTAAAAAATATACTTTTTTCCTGTTTTAGTTCTTTCCTCTTTCTATCAAAATAATCGCGAGATTTTCCAACCGCATACTTATGATTCGTTTCCAAATGGCGCTTCAATTTACTTGGCAACATGCATTCTGGTGCTAAAACTTTCATACACATTACACATAATGGTCTTTCTTCACCATTCACTTCTGTCGAAGTAAAACCAAATTCCAAGTAACTGTCATCATACTTCCGATATTTTCGTTTTTTTACAGTCGGGCTGTTACTGGTTGAGGGTATACTTTCCTCCTCTTCACAACGTTTATGACTGTTCAATAAAAATCGATCCATGATTTAAAAAAAGTCACAAAATTAACAAATTTTCTATATAAAAACGACGAACACAAATACACGATAGAGCAACACACTACGCGAGACTGGCGGTCATACTAATCCGAAAACAAATTTTATCAAACGTCTCATAAAGTCATGACTATGGTCTAAAAATAAATTTAAACTCATTAATGGTGGTGAGGATAATGCGTCAGAACCGATAACGATAAACAGTTTATCAGTTTTGTGAAGTCGGAGAAAAAAAATTATTTTTGTCTACCGATATTATAGTAATCGGTTTTGTCGCATTACCCTCGCCGCCGTTATCGAGTTAAAATTTATTTTTAGACTAGGTAAATTTCTACGGCAACGCGGCGCCCCTAAAAAGACATCGCGGCGCACCAGGGCGCCGCGGCGCACAGTTTGGGAACCGCTGCTATAATATAATATTATCATGAATTTAAAAAGTATATATTATACTTATTATAGTATATTATATAATATTATACTATCATGAATTTAAAAAGTATATAATATTATACTTATTATAGTATATAAGTATATTATATTTATATAATATAATAATATTATATATAATATATAATATATTTATGTATAGTCAATAGTATATATAGTATTACTAGAGTACTGAGGAACCAGAAGGGAGGATTGTTTCTAGAATTAAAAGGTGGTACCTACTCTAAAGTAAATTTTTTGCAAGAACTTAAGGTATATTAATGGCCCAAAAATTAACTTGTAAATAAAAGCTACAACATTATATGATACTAGCTGATCCCGTGCACTTCGTTTCCCGTTAAATGTACCAACTCTATATGACTCAAACACTGTTCACTGCGTTATTTAATATTCGGTGTATGATGTTCTAGATTTATCTTAACTTTTCTGTTGCCCGGAATAAAAATTCTGAATTGCAGCAGTACATTATCAGATAGGTAATTTACCTGCGGTAGATCGCGGACCCCGTCAGTGCCGCATTTAGACATTTTGCGCCCTGGTGCAAAAAAAAAATTGGCGCCCCCAAGCCCCGGTGAAAAAAAATTGCTCCTCCCACGGAAAATATGTGAGGTAGATCCTCATTACCCTTTAGATTATGAGCGAAGAAAAGAATATTTGTTTAAGAGTGCTTTTTTAAATAAATATTGTTTAGTAATTGCTTGATCCCTCCGCAAAGATATATTGGAATTTATGTCACTCAAACCTTGCTAATAATTTAGTATCATTAAGTTAGTAGTTTTAGGACAGTAAAAGTGCTTGGATTTTCTTCATCAGTAGCTTTTTTGATAGGAAAGTGAATCTAGTTGGTACTTTGGGGGGTCAAAAGTATAAATTGCCCAGTAGTTTTCACAAGCGCCGGGAAAAACATCATAAAAATTAAGGAAAAACGGGAATTTTTACGCAAAATTGGTTTTCCAAAAAATCGATTTTGGTTATTGGTGTAACTCTAAAACAAATTAACGTATATACATGAAATTTTCACTGGTTGTTTATATTTGCATTTTCTATACACGATAAAATTTTCAAAATATTTTGATTTATTTTGAACTGTTTAGGGACAATTTCATTTTCCATTTTTTTTTAGTTTTTTTTCTAAAAATATCAATAAAATTTTATTTGTTGGTTGCAAAAGCTTTAAAATTTAATAGAAGGCTCCTAATATATTGTTTCAAAGGCAGATGAAAAATATTAAAAATCCTTAGTCACAATTTTTTTTTATAAGCATTTAAAGTTCAAAAATTGACAAAATATGGAAAAATCACGAAAATTAGCAAATTATTTTGAGTTAAGAATTCGTAAAAATTTTTCTTTTTAAATCTAAGATTTGAAAATGAAACATAAGATTCCTTATAAGATTATCTACCTTTATCAATAAAAAAATCTCTATCGGACAGTCAAATTAAATTTTTATGAGCGTTTGAAATTCAAATTTTTACAACATTGGATATTCACTCGATTACTCATGTAGCGATTTCCTTATTTTGTTGCAATTCAAAAACGAACAACTGTAGATACATGAAAAATTCACTGAATGTTTATATTAGCATTTCCTATACACCATACAATTTTGAAAATATTTTGACTCTTTTGGAGCTGTTTATGGACATTTACAGCTTTCAATTTTTTTTAGTTTTTTTTTCTATAAATATCAATAAAGTTTTATCTGTTGGGCTAAAAAGTGTAAAATTTTTATACAAGGCTCCTGATATATTGTTACAATATCAGTTGAAAAATATTAAAAATACATAGGCACGATTTTTTTTTATAAGCATTTAAAGTTGGAATTTTGACAAAATTTATCAAAATCTCGAAAATTATCAATCGTTGGAATTAAAAAATTATAAAATGTTCAGTTTTTATAACTAAGAGTTGAAAATTTTAAACAAAGATTCTCTTAAATAATTCATACTGTAACCAAAAAATCTAAAAAATATATAAACACACTAATTTTTTACAGACATTTTAATTTCAAATTTGGACGAAATTACATATTAAAAAACCTAGAATAACTATTTCAGTTATTTTGTTGTGATTGAATAATATTATTCGTGGGTACTTGAAACTTCTAAAGTGTACTATTATATACCTATCTATGATAGTATCACGGTTTTTGTTGATGTATAACGCGTTATAAGTATCTAATGGATATTGTGATATGATTAATTTGGAATTTATTATAGGTACCTATTATAGGTCAATTTTTTGTTTAATACCATAGATATGTATATAATATGTCTTATACATAGACTGACATACCGTCACCGCTCAGAATTTTTTTTCTTATACAATGATATTATATCATTGAATTCAAATTTAATACCATCACATAATACAGTGACCCACTTGTAACCTACTGTACAGCAGAGCGACACCCACTTGCCCACCTTTTTTTTTAAACATATTTAAGTAGGTACTTCATGGATAAATAAAATAAAATTATATAAAACTATGCAAATAAATATTTTATATTTTATTGTACATAGTATTTTATAAAATTAATGTAACTATATACAGGGCTGGTAGTGGTGTAAGCTATTTAAAAAAAGTGACTGAATTAATTTATAAAAGTGACAAAAAAGTGACCTGCATAAATTTGTTTCATAACAACTTGTCAACTTACCAGTTATTAAACATTAATTATTTTTGAATCTCTACATACCTATAGTTTAATTGATTCTTACTTACTTAATTTTGTAGAAATTACAAAAAATAATGATTATAATAAACACAAAATTTAATAGCAAATAATTAAATAATATTACCTATTTAAATGAATGATGTTTATAATATAGAATAATATTCAAGATCATTATTTTGGAACTTCCTTTATTTTAATCATAAGTACAAAACTATGTAATATAAAATCAATACGCCGTATTGGTATTGCCCGTATTATTATAAATAACTGATGTCTATTGACATAATCACAACAAATTTGGGAACTAGGTATATTAATAACTATCGATCGCTGTAGCTATATTGCTATAAATACATTGATTGTTTAAATAATAAATTTCAAACAGCATAATTATTATACTATAATAATATATACAATACTATTATACTAGATTATATTAAGTATATAATACTGTTATAAAAATAATTTAAAGTATACAATTTTAAAAAATCATAAGTAAAGACATTTCTGTCCACAAAATTTTGGCGCCCCTAAAATACTGGCGCCCGGGGCAGTTGTACCCAGTACCCCCCCTAAATGTGGCCCTGGACCCCGTTCTGTTTGTACGTAAGTGTATGATTTAACTCAAAAAGTACCAAAGTTATACCAAATTTGACGTTTTTACTTAATTCCACCTACCTATAAATCCTAACCTAACCTAACCGTACTAAAATCCGATGAATAAAAAAAACCAAATTGAACCCTTTTTAAATTAGCGTATCTTCTTCCCATAGGTCTAATCTACACACCGTCATTCATTTATATATAAGATATATTTACAAAAAATAATAATACAAATCAACAAACATGCCCGATTAACCAATAGCAACCAATATAATATAATACACCATAGAGTAAATAAAGACAACGGTATCGAGTTCAAATCCCAGCCATCAATAAATAGTTTTTGCAGTTTTTCTAATTATTCGATTGACTTTTTCGTAAAAACCTTCACCTGGCAATTACGAACATCTTTAAAAAAATTTGAGCAAAATCGGCCCAGCCGTTCTCAACTGATGCAATTTCGAATTTTTTGTCTCCATTTTTATATATACAGATTTATAATTTCTATAACTAATCCTAATTCATAATGATATTGTACACAAACGGTGACCCGTGAAGCCGTTTGATTTTTATAGTAACAGCCAGACTTGTTATTATCGACGGAAATCAAAACGTCATACCTACCAGCACATTATTATGTTGCATAGAGTTGCAATTACTGTATAGGTTTATGCACTATGCTATGTTGTATCCGTTTTGCTGACGCATAATATATCCAGTGCCGGCGCTAGGTATTGCGGGGCCCTGGTCATAGGTAATAGCCTTTAGGTTCTCAGAGAGTAGTGAAATTTTAGCTTTTTTTTAAATCAGGATTTTAAAAAAAGTACTGTTTTTATGTATAACATAGGTAAATAATTAAATTTAAATAATGCTCTGTCAATTCTTAATGAATCAAGATATTTTAATGAAACAAAAATCAACTTAAAGCTTATTTTTATCTTTGTTATTCACTTGCCCCATATATAATTTTATGTAATACTAATAGCAAAAACAATCCGATTTTGCACTTGCAAGTGTGACGTTTTAAAATTAAAAAAAAAAAAATTATTCTTAGGTGAGTGATAATATAACTTTGTTGACTATAAATTCCAATTATGTATATCTAGAGGTGTTACATTATGGAACAATAACAACTTTAAGTTAAAAACAAAAAAAGTATTGTCAAATTCAAAATTAACTTTTCATTTTTGCGTCACACTTACCCCCACTTTACCTTACCTACTTGTGTAAACGGAGACAACACATTCGAGTGCGATTCCTCCTGATGAAACCTCGCTCAGCACAGAATTATTGGCGTAGCGTGAGTTTCAGTTAAACCTTTGAGTGGAAAATCGTAGGCTAATAAATTCATAAGGGCTGGTTATTTTATTAATTTACATTTATTTTAACAACTACATAAAATCATCAATTAAAAATAAATTAATTCATCAAAATGTTTGAATAAAATAATAAATTGTTTAATATCTAAGTACGCGACCGCTGCAGGCAGAATAATGCAATATCCGACGGTAGACCACGGTATTCGTATTAAGATGATAATTAAAAATCACGGGGCCCTTTAACAAGCGCGGGGCCCTGGACAAATGTCCCATTTGTCCTCCCCTAGCGCCGGCACTGAATATATCAATATTTAAACATTTTAAAAATGTATTATAATAATGTTCTGAGCAAGGTGGATTGATATCAATCCACCTTGGTTCTGACATTTAAATTTAATAATAGGTCAATTCACTCCTTAGGGCTTAGATCATATACTTAGTATAGTTTTATGTATTAATTTTATGTACGAATCATACGAGTAAACATAAAACAACTCATCGGCGAGTGCATGGTAATACACATGACAAATTAAATTTAATTTGTCATGGTAATACATACATTATAGTATATTTATGCCATGGGCGAGTGCAAGAAAACTATACGTCTATACTGCACCAATGTAAAAAATTATAGAGGGTTCGTTTGAAACATTGCACGCATGCCTGTTGTACATGATTCGTCTCGACGACGGATTTCGTACGGCGTGGCGGGGTTTGGGGTAGTGGTAGCGGTAAGTGATAACATTGTTTCCGTGGTGCTACCATGTACTATTTGAAACGCATAAAATCTAAATATAGTACAAGACGTTTATTACGAACATTGTATTATTCTGTGTTACGAATTACGATGCTTTATATAAGTATATAACGATACGTCGATGTCCCGTGTACAACGATTCCCAGCTATGTAATTGATTGGTTTTAAATCTCACGTGTAGTATGTTTAGTCATTCGGATATAACGATCTTATTTTCTTGGTTCCCTCAAAGGTCGTTATAAGCGAATATTTTTATGAAATAACATGCGCAATCAACTAGAAAATCGACTATATGTCAAATATCACAAAAAACTTGTGGCTTACTTACTAAGAGTCCTACTGATTACCAGTGTTGGCCTGGCACACCAAAGGTCCATGGATCAGTTTTTTAAGCGGCCCCATAGTGAAATACAAAATTTACCTGACATTTAGGTGAGAAAATGCTCACCAAATTTCTTCCTTTAAAAATACATTTATTGAAATTCTGATTTTCAGAACTTTTAAGTATACCTAAACACTATATACTCAAATTCCTGATATTCTTTGTATTACTATTAAAGAGTATCCTGTGGCAATACAAACTTCTATTTTTCAAATGAGAATTTCCTTTTTCACTGCAAATTATTTAGCATAATATGATGTTATTGTAAATGTATATGTATCTAAATCAAAATTCTCATAAGTAGTTGCTGAATTAATAAAATGTGTAGGGTAATAATCCTTGGAATATGGTTTACAATAAAAAACTATAAGTACCTACCTACCTAATAATAGATGTAGTACCTACCTATTCACTATTATCAGTATACCTACTTAATAATTTTTACAAATTATTTATCTTGATAGATCAATGGTAATTAGTACTAAGTACTAACAACTAACTACTAAGTACTAACATTTTCAAATCATCTAAGCCCTCAAATCTACTTAGCTAATTTCCATATTATACGTATTATCCTTAGTACACAAATTTAACCTGTAACTCGAAAGTCGAAACTACTAGTTCGAATTTTGATTTAGATGCATCAAAGTTCTCAAAAAATATATATCTGCTGAATAATAAATTTAATATATTACATATATTAATTAATATAGTTTACTAAGTACGGTTACTTAGAAAGCCCGGTGGTTCTTGGAATTTATCTCGTCGGGTAGTAAATTTTCCTGGCTTTCCGAATATCTATGTTAAGTCCTTCGACTCTTTCCGGAACACTTCGGGAAAAATCAAAAACCGCGCGCGCGTATACGTTTCGTGTCATACCGGCATTAGTCACCTGGCGCTTTCGTTTACTAAGTACGGTTACTTAGAAAGCCCGGTGGTTCTTGGAATTTATCTCGTCGGGTAGTAAATTTTCCTGGCTTTCCGAATATCTATGTTAAGTCCTTCGACTCCTTCCGGAACACTGCCGGAAAAATCAAAAACCGCGCGCGCGTATACGTTTCGCGTCATACCGGCATTAGTCACCTGGCGCTTTCGTTTACTAAGTACGGTTACTTAGAAAGCCCGGTGGCTCTTGGAATTTATCTCGTCGGGTAGTACATTTTCCTGGCTTTCCGAATATCTATGTTAAGTCCTTCGACTCATTCCGGAACACTTCGGGAAAAATCAAAAACTCCGCGCGCCTTTACGTTTCGTGTCATACCGGCATTAGTCACCTGGCGCTTTCGTTTACTATGTACGGTTACTTAGAAAGCCCGGTGGTTCTTGGAATTTATCTCGTCGGGTAGTAAATTTTCCTGGATTTCCGAATATCTATGTTAAGTCCTTCGACTCTTTCCGGAACACTTCGGGAAAAATCAAAAACCGCGCGCGCGTATACGTTTCGTGTCATACCGGCATTAGTCACCTGGCGCTTTCGTTTACTAAGTATGGTTACTTAGAAAGCCCGGTGGTTCTTGGAATTTATCTCGTCGGGTAGTACATTTTCCTGGCTTTCCGAATATCTATGTTAAGTCCTTCGACTCCTTCCGGAACACTTCGGGAAAAATCAAAAACTCCGCGCGCCTTTACGTTACGCGTCATACCGGCATTAGTCCCCTGACGCTTTCGTTTACTAAGTACGGTTACTTAGAAAGCCCGGTGGTTCTTGGAATTTATCTCGTCGGGTAGTAAATTTTCCTGGCTTTCCGAATATCTATGTTAGGACCTTCGACTCCTTCCGGAACACTTCGGGAAAAATCAAAAACCCCGCGCGCCTTTACGTTACGCGTCATACCGGCATTAGTCACCTGGCGCTTTCGTTTACTAAGTACGGTTACTTAGAAAGCCCGGTGGTTCTTGGAATTTATCTCGTCGGATAGTGAATTTTCCTGGCTTTCCGAATATCTATGTTAAGTCTTTCGACTCCTTCCGGAACACTTCGGGAAAAATCAAAATCCCCGCGCGCCTTTACGTTACGCGTCATACCGGCATTAGTCCCCTGACGCTTTCGTTTACTAAGTACGGTTACTTAGAAAGCCCGGTGGTTCTTGGAATTTATCTCGTCGGGTAGTAAATTTTCCTGGCTTTCCGAATATCTATGTTAAGTCTTTCGACTCCTTCCGGAACACTTCGGGAAAAATCAAAAACCCCGCGCGCCTTTACGTTACGCGTCATACCGGCATTAGTCCCCTGACGCTCGTATACGTTTCGTGTCATACCGGCATTAGTCACCTGGCGCTTTCGTTTACTATGTACGGTTACTTAGAAAGCCCGGTGGTTCTTGGAATTTATCTCGTCGGGTAGTAAATTTTCCTGGCTTTCCGAATATCTATGTTAAGTCCTTCGACTCTTTCCGGAACACTTCGGGAAAAATCAAAAACCGCGCGCGCGTATACGTTTCGTGTCATACCGGCATTAGTCACCTGGCGCTTTCGTTTACTAAGTACGGTTACTTAGAAAGCCCGGTGGTTCTTGGAATTTATCTCGTCGGGTAGTACATTTTCCTGGCTTTCCGAATATCTATGTTAAGTCCTTCGACTCCTTCCGGAACACTTCGGGAAAAATCAAAAACTCCGCGCGCCTTTACGTTACGCGTCATACCGGCATTAGTCCCCTGACGCTTTCGTTTACTAAGTACGGTTACTTAGAAAGCCCGGTGGTTCTTGGAATTTATCTCGTCGGATAGTGAATTTTCCTGGCTTTCCGAATATCTATGTTAAGTCTTTCGACTCCTTCCGGAACACTTCGGGAAAAATCAAAATCCCCGCGCGCCTTTACGTTACGCGTCATACCGGCATTAGTCCCCTGACGCTTTCGTTTACTAAGTACGGTTACTTAGAAAGCCCGGTGGTTCTTGGAATTTATCTCGTCGGGTAGTAAATTTTCCTGGCTTTCCGAATATCTATGTTAAGTCTTTCGACTCCTTCCGGAACACTTCGGGAAAAATCAAAAACCCCGCGCGACTTTACGTTACGCGTCATACCGGCATTAGTCCCCTGACGCTCGTATACGTTTCGTGTCATACCGGCATTAGTCACCTGGCGCTTTCGTTTACTATGTACGGTTACTTAGAAAGCCCGGTGGTTCTTGGAATTTATCTCGTCGGGTAGTAAATTTTCCTGGCTTTCCGAATATCTATGTTAAGTCTTTCGACTCCTTCCGGAACACTTCGGGAAAAATCAAAAACCCCGCGCGCCTTTACGTTACGCGTCATACCGGCATTAGTCCCCTGACGCTCGTATACGTTTCGTGTCATACCGGCATTAGTCACCTGGCGCTTTCGTTTACTATGTACGGTTACTTAGAAAGCCCGGTGGTTCTTGGAATTTATCTCGTCGGGTAGTAAATTTTCCTGGATTTCCGAATATCTATGTTAAGTCCTTCGACTCTTTCCGGAACACTTCGGGAAACATCAAAAACCGCGCGCGCGTATACGTTTCGTGTCATACCGGCATTAGTCACCTGGCGCTTTCGTTTACTAAGTATGGTTACTTAGAAAGCCCGGTGGTTCTTGGAATTTATCTCGTCGGGTAGTACATTTTCCTGGCTTTCCGAATATCTATGTTAAGTCCTTCGACTCCTTCCGGAACACTTCGGGAAAAATCAAAAACTCCGCGCGCCTTTACGTTACGCGTCATACCGGCATTAGTCCCCTGACGCTTTCGTTTACTAAGTACGGTTACTTAGAAAGCCCGGTGGTTCTTGGAATTTATCTCGTCGGGTAGTAAATTTTCCTGGCTTTCCGAATATCTATGTTAGGACCTTCGACTCCTTCCGGAACACTTCGGGAAAAATCAAAAACCCCGCGCGCCTTTACGTTACGCGTCATACCGGCATTAGTCACCTGGCGCTTTCGTTTACTAAGTACGGTTACTTAGAAAGCCCGGTGGTTCTTGGAATTTATCTCGTCGGATAGTGAATTTTCCTGGCTTTCCGAATATCTATGTTAAGTCTTTCGACTCCTTCCGGAACACTTCGGGAAAAATCAAAATCCCCGCGCGCCTTTACGTTACGCGTCATACCGGCATTAGTCCCCTGACGCTTTCGTTTACTAAGTACGGTTACTTAGAAAGCCCGGTGGTTCTTGGAATTTATCTCGTCGGGTAGTAAATTTTCCTGGCTTTCCGAATATCTATGTTAAGTCTTTCGACTCCTTCCGGAACACTTCGGGAAAAATCAAAATCCCCGCGCGCCTTTACGTTACGCGTCATACCGGCATTAGTCCCCTGACGCTTTCGTTTACTAAGTACGGTTACTTAGAAAGCCCGGTGGTTCTTGGAATTTATCTCGTCGGGTAGTAAATTTTCCTGGCTTTCCGAATATCTATGTTAAGTCTTTCGACTCCTTCCGGAACACTTCGGGAAAAATCAAAAACCCCGCGCGACTTTACGTTACGCGTCATACCGGCATTAGTCCCCTGACGCTCGTATACGTTTCGTGTCATACCGGCATTAGTCACCTGGCGCTTTCGTTTACTATGTACGGTTACTTAGAAAGCCCGGTGGTTCTTGGAATTTATCTCGTCGGGTAGTAAATTTTCCTGGCTTTCCGAATATCTATGTTAAGTCTTTCGACTCCTTCCGGAACACTTCGGGAAAAATCAAAAACCCCGCGCGCCTTTACGTTACGCGTCATACCGGCATTAGTCCCCTGACGCTCGTATACGTTTCGTGTCATACCGGCATTAGTCACCTGGCGCTTTCGTTTACTATGTACGGTTACTTAGAAAGCCCGGTGGTTCTTGGAATTTATCTCGTCGGGTAGTAAATTTTCCTGGATTTCCGAATATCTATGTTAAGTCCTTCGACTCTTTCCGGAACACTTCGGGAAAAATCAAAAACCGCGCGCGCGTATACGTTTCGTGTCATACCGGCATTAGTCACCTGGCGCTTTCGTTTACTAAGTATGGTTACTTAGAAAGCCCGGTGGTTCTTGGAATTTATCTCGTCGGGTAGTACATTTTCCTGGCTTTCCGAATATCTATGTTAAGTCCTTCGACTCCTTCCGGAACACTTCGGGAAAAATCAAAAACTCCGCGCGCCTTTACGTTACGCGTCATACCGGCATTAGTCCCCTGACGCTTTCGTTTACTAAGTACGGTTACTTAGAAAGCCCGGTGGTTCTTGGAATTTATCTCGTCGGGTAGTAAATTTTCCTGGCTTTCCGAATATCTATGTTAGGACCTTCGACTCCTTCCGGAACACTTCGGGAAAAATCAAAAACCCCGCGCGCCTTTACGTTACGCGTCATACCGGCATTAGTCACCTGGCGCTTTCGTTTACTAAGTACGGTTACTTAGAAAGCCCGGTGGTTCTTGGAATTTATCTCGTCGGATAGTGAATTTTCCTGGCTTTCCGAATATCTATGTTAAGTCTTTCGACTCCTTCCGGAACACTTCGGGAAAAATCAAAATCCCCGCGCGCCTTTACGTTACGCGTCATACCGGCATTAGTCCCCTGACGCTTTCGTTTACTAAGTACGGTTACTTAGAAAGCCCGGTGGTTCATGGAATTTATCTCGTCGGGTAGTAAATTTTCCTGGCTTTCCGAATATCTATGTTAAGTCTTTCGACTCCTTCCGGAACACTTCGGGAAAAATCAAAAACCCCGCGCGCCTTTACGTTACGCGTCATACCGGCATTAGTCCCCTGACGCTCGTATACGTTTCGTGTCATACCGGCATTAGTCACCTGGCGCTTTCGTTTACTATGTACGGTTACTTAGAAAGCCCGGTGGTTCTTGGAATTTATCTCGTCGGGTAGTAAATTTTCCTGGATTTCCGAATATCTATGTTAAGTCCTTCGACTCTTTCCGGAACACTTCGGGAAACATCAAAAACCGCGCGCGCGTATACGTTTCGTGTCATACCGGCATTAGTCACCTGGCGCTTTCGTTTACTAAGTATGGTTACTTAGAAAGCCCGGTGGTTCTTGGAATTTATCTCGTCGGGTAGTACATTTTCCTGGCTTTCCGAATATCTATGTTAAGTCCTTCGACTCCTTCCGGAACACTTCGGGAAAAATCAAAAACTCCGCGCGCCTTTACGTTACGCGTCATACCGGCATTAGTCCCCTGACGCTTTCGTTTACTAAGTACGGTTACTTAGAAAGCCCGGTGGTTCTTGGAATTTATCTCGTCGGGTAGTAAATTTTCCTGGCTTTCCGAATATCTATGTTAGGACCTTCGACTCCTTCCGGAACACTTCGGGAAAAATCAAAAACCCCGCGCGCCTTTACGTTACGCGTCATACCGGCATTAGTCACCTGGCGCTTTCGTTTACTAAGTACGGTTACTTAGAAAGCCCGGTGGTTCTTGGAATTTATCTCGTCGGATAGTGAATTTTCCTGGCTTTCCGAATATCTATGTTAAGTCTTTCGACTCCTTCCGGAACACTTCGGGAAAAATCAAAATCCCCGCGCGCCTTTACGTTACGCGTCATACCGGCATTAGTCCCCTGACGCTTTCGTTTACTAAGTACGGTTACTTAGAAAGCCCGGTGGTTCTTGGAATTTATCTCGTCGGGTAGTAAATTTTCCTGGCTTTCCGAATATCTATGTTAAGTCTTTCGACTCCTTCCGGAACACTTCGGGAAAAATCAAAATCCCCGCGCGCCTTTACGTTACGCGTCATACCGGCATTAGTCCCCTGACGCTTTCGTTTACTAAGTACGGTTACTTAGAAAGCCCGGTGGTTCTTGGAATTTATCTCGTCGGGTAGTAAATTTTCCTGGCTTTCCGAATATCTATGTTAAGTCTTTCGACTCCTTCCGGAACACTTCGGGAAAAATCAAAAACCCCGCGCGACTTTACGTTACGCGTCATACCGGCATTAGTCCCCTGACGCTCGTATACGTTTCGTGTCATACCGGCATTAGTCACCTGGCGCTTTCGTTTACTATGTACGGTTACTTAGAAAGCCCGGTGGTTCTTGGAATTTATCTCGTCGGGTAGTAAATTTTCCTGGCTTTCCGAATATCTATGTTAAGTCTTTCGACTCCTTCCGGAACACTTCGGGAAAAATCAAAAACCCCGCGCGCCTTTACGTTACGCGTCATACCGGCATTAGTCCCCTGACGCTCGTATACGTTTCGTGTCATACCGGCATTAGTCACCTGGCGCTTTCGTTTACTATGTACGGTTACTTAGAAAGCCCGGTGGTTCTTGGAATTTATCTCGTCGGGTAGTAAATTTTCCTGGATTTCCGAATATCTATGTTAAGTCCTTCGACTCTTTCCGGAACACTTCGGGAAAAATCAAAAACCGCGCGCGCGTATACGTTTCGTGTCATACCGGCATTAGTCACCTGGCGCTTTCGTTTACTAAGTATGGTTACTTAGAAAGCCCGGTGGTTCTTGGAATTTATCTCGTCGGGTAGTACATTTTCCTGGCTTTCCGAATATCTATGTTAAGTCCTTCGACTCCTTCCGGAACACTTCGGGAAAAATCAAAAACTCCGCGCGCCTTTACGTTACGCGTCATACCGGCATTAGTCCCCTGACGCTTTCGTTTACTAAGTACGGTTACTTAGAAAGCCCGGTGGTTCTTGGAATTTATCTCGTCGGGTAGTAAATTTTCCTGGCTTTCCGAATATCTATGTTAGGACCTTCGACTCCTTCCGGAACACTTCGGGAAAAATCAAAAACCCCGCGCGCCTTTACGTTACGCGTCATACCGGCATTAGTCACCTGGCGCTTTCGTTTACTAAGTACGGTTACTTAGAAAGCCCGGTGGTTCTTGGAATTTATCTCGTCGGATAGTGAATTTTCCTGGCTTTCCGAATATCTATGTTAAGTCTTTCGACTCCTTCCGGAACACTTCGGGAAAAATCAAAATCCCCGCGCGCCTTTACGTTACGCGTCATACCGGCATTAGTCCCCTGACGCTTTCGTTTACTAAGTACGGTTACTTAGAAAGCCCGGTGGTTCATGGAATTTATCTCGTCGGGTAGTAAATTTTCCTGGCTTTCCGAATATCTATGTTAAGTCTTTCGACTCCTTCCGGAACACTTCGGGAAAAATCAAAAACCCCGCGCGCCTTTACGTTACGCGTCATACCGGCATTAGTCCCCTGACGCTCGTATACGTTTCGTGTCATACCGGCATTAGTCACCTGGCGCTTTCGTTTACTATGTACGGTTACTTAGAAAGCCCGGTGGTTCTTGGAATTTATCTCGTCGGGTAGTAAATTTTCCTGGCTTTCCGAATATCTATGTTAAGTCCTTCGACTCTTTCCGGAACACTTCGGGAAAAATCAAAAACCGCGCGCGCGTATACGTTTCGTGTCATACCGGCATTAGTCACCTGGCGCTTTCGTTTACTAAGTACGGTTACTTAGAAAGCCCGGTGGTTCTTGGAATTTATCTCGTCGGGTAGTACATTTTCCTGGCTTTCCGAATATCTATGTTAAGTCCTTCGACTCCTTCCGGAACACTTCGGGAAAAATCAAAAACTCCGCGCGCCTTTACGTTACGCGTCATACCGGCATTAGTCCCCTGACGCTTTCGTTTACTAAGTACGGTTACTTAGAAAGCCCGGTGGTTCTTGGAATTTATCTCGTCGGATAGTGAATTTTCCTGGCTTTCCGAATATCTATGTTAAGTCTTTCGACTCCTTCCGGAACACTTCGGGAAAAATCAAAATCCCCGCGCGCCTTTACGTTACGCGTCATACCGGCATTAGTCCCCTGACGCTTTCGTTTACTAAGTACGGTTACTTAGAAAGCCCGGTGGTTCTTGGAATTTATCTCGTCGGGTAGTAAATTTTCCTGGCTTTCCGAATATCTATGTTAAGTCTTTCGACTCCTTCCGGAACACTTCGGGAAAAATCAAAAACCCCGCGCGACTTTACGTTACGCGTCATACCGGCATTAGTCCCCTGACGCTCGTATACGTTTCGTGTCATACCGGCATTAGTCACCTGGCGCTTTCGTTTACTAAGTACGGTTACTTAGAAAGCCCGGTGGTTCTTGGAATTTATCTCGTCGGGTAGTACATTTTCCTGGCTTTCCGAATATCTATGTTAAGTCCTTCGACTCCTTCCGGAACTCTTCGGGAAAAATCAAAAACCCCGCGCGCCTTTACGTTACGCGTCATACCGGCATTAGTCCCCTGACGCTTTCGTTTACTAAGTACGGTTACTTAGAAAGCCCGGTGGTTCTTGGAATTTATCTCGTCGGGTAGTAAATTTTCCTGGCTTTCCGAATATCTATGTTAAGTCCTTCGACTCCTTCCGGAACACTGCCGGAAAAATCAAAAACCGCGCGCGCGTATACGTTTCGCGTCATACCGGCATTAGTCACCTGGCGCTTTCGTTTACTAAGTACGGTTACTTAGAAAGCCCGGTGGTTCTTGGAATTTATCTCGTCGGGTAGTACATTTTCCTGGCTTTCCGAATATCTATGTTAAGTCCTTCGACTCCTTCCGGAACACTTCGGGAAAAATCAAAAACTCCGCGCGCCTTTACGTTACGCGTCATACCGGCATTAGTCCCCTGACGCTTTCGTTTACTAAGTACGGTTACTTAGAAAGCCCGGTGGTTCTTGGAATTTATCTCGTCGGATAGTGAATTTTCCTGGCTTTCCGAATATCTATGTTAAGTCTTTCGACTCCTTCCGGAACACTTCGGGAAAAATCAAAATCCCCGCGCGCCTTTACGTTACGCGTCATACCGGCATTAGTCCCCTGACGCTTTCGTTTACTAAGTACGGTTACTTAGAAAGCCCGGTGGTTCTTGGAATTTATCTCGTCGGGTAGTAAATTTTCCTGGCTTTCCGAATATCTATGTTAAGTCTTTCGACTCCTTCCGGAACACTTCGGGAAAAATCAAAAACCCCGCGCGACTTTACGTTACGCGTCATACCGGCATTAGTCCCCTGACGCTCGTATACGTTTCGTGTCATACCGGCATTAGTCACCTGGCGCTTTCGTTTACTAAGTACGGTTACTTAGAAAGCCCGGTGGTTCTTGGAATTTATCTCGTCGGGTAGTACATTTTCCTGGCTTTCCGAATATCTATGTTAAGTCCTTCGACTCCTTCCGGAACTCTTCGGGAAAAATCAAAAACCCCGCGCGCCTTTACGTTACGCGTCATACCGGCATTAGTCCCCTGACGCTTTCGTTTACTAAGTACGGTTACTTAGAAAGCCCGGTGGTTCTTGGAATTTATCTCGTCGGGTAGTAAATTTTCCTGGCTTTCCGAATATCTATGTTAAGTCCTTCGACTCCTTCCGGAACACTGCCGGAAAAATCAAAAACCGCGCGCGCGTATACGTTTCGCGTCATACCGGCATTAGTCACCTGGCGCTTTCGTTTACTAAGTACGGTTACTTAGAAAGCCCGGTGGTTCTTGGAATTTATCTCGTCGGGTAGTAAATTTTCCTGGCTTTCCGAATATCTATGTTAGGACCTTCGACTCCTTCCGGAACACTTCGGGAAAAATCAAAAACCCCGCGCGCCTTTACGTTACGCGTCATACCGGCATTAGTCACCTGGCGCTTTCGTTTACTAAGTACGGTTACTTAGAAAGCCCGGTGGTTCTTGGAATTTATCTCGTCGGATAGTGAATTTTCCTGGCTTTCCGAATATCTATGTTAAGTCTTTCGACTCCTTCCGGAACACTTCGGGAAAAATCAAAATCCCCGCGCGCCTTTACGTTACGCGTCATACCGGCATTAGTCCCCTGACGCTTTCGTTTACTAAGTACGGTTACTTAGAAAGCCCGGTGGTTCTTGGAATTTATCTCGTCGGGTAGTAAATTTTCCTGGCTTTCCGAATATCTATGTTAAGTCTTTCGACTCCTTCCGGAACACTTCGGGAAAAATCAAAAACCCCGCGCGCCTTTACGTTACGCGTCATACCGGCATTAGTCCCCTGACGCTCGTATACGTTTCGTGTCATACCGGCATTAGTCACCTGGCGCTTTCGTTTACTATGTACGGTTACTTAGAAAGCCCGGTGGTTCTTGGAATTTATCTCGTCGGGTAGTAAATTTTCCTGGCTTTCCGAATATCTATGTTAAGTCCTTCGACTCTTTCCGGAACACTTCGGGAAAAATCAAAAACCGCGCGCGCGTATACGTTTCGTGTCATACCGGCATTAGTCACCTGGCGCTTTCGTTTACTAAGTACGGTTACTTAGAAAGCCCGGTGGTTCTTGGAATTTATCTCGTCGGGTAGTACATTTTCCTGGCTTTCCGAATATCTATGTTAAGTCCTTCGACTCCTTCCGGAACACTTCGGGAAAAATCAAAAACCGCGCGCGCGTATACGTTTCGTGTCATACCGGCATTAGTCACCTGGCGCTTTCGTTTACTAAGTACGGTTACTTAGAAAGCCCGGTGGTTCTTGGAATTTATCTCGTCGGGTAGTACATTTTCCTGGCTTTCCGAATATCTATGTTAAGTCCTTCGACTCCTTCCGGAACACTTCGGGAAAAATCAAAAACTCCGCGCGCCTTTACGTTACGCGTCATACCGGCATTAGTCCCCTGACGCTTTCGTTTACTAAGTACGGTTACTTAGAAAGCCCGGTGGTTCTTGGAATTTATCTCGTCGGATAGTGAATTTTCCTGGCTTTCCGAATATCTATGTTAAGTCTTTCGACTCCTTCCGGAACACTTCGGGAAAAATCAAAATCCCCGCGCGCCTTTACGTTACGCGTCATACCGGCATTAGTCCCCTGACGCTTTCGTTTACTAAGTACGGTTACTTAGAAAGCCCGGTGGTTCTTGGAATTTATCTCGTCGGGTAGTAAATTTTCCTGGCTTTCCGAATATCTATGTTAAGTCTTTCGACTCCTTCCGGAACACTTCGGGAAAAATCAAAAACCCCGCGCGCCTTTACGTTACGCGTCATACCGGCATTAGTCCCCTGACGCTCGTATACGTTTCGTGTCATACCGGCATTAGTCACCTGGCGCTTTCGTTTACTAAGTACGGTTACTTAGAAAGCCCGGTGGTTCTTGGAATTTATCTCGTCGGGTAGTACATTTTCCTGGCTTTCCGAATATCTATGTTAAGTCCTTCGACTCCTTCCGGAACTCTTCGGGAAAAATCAAAAACCCCGCGCGCCTTTACGTTACGCGTCATACCGGCATTAGTCCCCTGACGCTTTCGTTTACTAAGTACGGTTACTTAGAAAGCCCGGTGGTTCTTGGAATTTATCTCGTCGGGTAGTAAATTTTCCTGGCTTTCCGAATATCTATGTTAAGTCCTTCGACTCCTTCCGGAACACTGCCGGAAAAATCAAAAACCGCGCGCGCGTATACGTTTCGCGTCATACCGGCATTAGTCACCTGGCGCTTTCGTTTACTAAGTACGGTTACTTAGAAAGCCCGGTGGTTCTTGGTATTTATCTCGTCGGATAGTGAATTTTCCTGGCTTTCCGAATATCTATGTTAAGTCTTTCGACTCCTTCCGGAACACTTCGGGAAAAATCAAAAACCCCGCGCGCCTTTACGTTACGCGTCATACCGGCATTAGTCCCCTGACGCTTTCGTTTACTAAGTACGGTTACTTAGAAAGCCCGGTGGTTCTTGGAATTTATCTCGTCGGGTAGTAAATTTTCCTGGCTTTCCGAATATCTATGTTAAGTCTTTCGACTCCTTCCGGAACACTTCGGGAAAAATCAAAAATCCCGCGCGCCTTTACGTTACGCGTCATACCGGCATTAGTGCCCTGACGCTCGTATACGTTTCGCGTCATACCGGCATTAGTCACCTGGCGCTTTCGTTTACTAAGTACGGTTACTTAGAAAGCCCGGTGGTTCTTGGAATTTATCTCGTCGGGTAGTAAATTTTCCTGGCTTTCCGAATATCTATGTTAAGTCCTTCGACTCCTTCCGGAACACTGCCGGAAAAATCAAAAACCACGCGCGCGTATACGTTTCGCGTCATACCGGCATTAGTCACCTGGCGCTTTCGTTTACTAAGTACGGTTACTTAGAAAGCCCGGTGGTTCTTGGAATTTATCTCGTCGGGTAGTAAATTTTCCTGGCTTTCCGAATATCTATGTTAGGACCTTCGACTCCTTCAAGAACACTACCGGAAAAATCAAAAACCACGCGCGCGTATACGTTACGCGTCGTATACTCGTATGGCTGTCATGTATAGTGCTATGGCCTGGCTTTGCGGCGTCATTTTACAATACTATGATGGGTAGGTGACCCTATAATATTTCGTAACAATTTCTTTACTGCTATCTTGTGGTTAGAAATAGAAGTAGACATACAAACGGCAATATAAACGTTGTGCGCCTAGAAAATACTGTAATGCAACCGAGCATACAAGGTTTCTTATCAGTAAAAATTGGTCACCCAGCTTTGGTCACCCAACTTCACACTCGTTGTTAATTAGGGTATGATACGCCCATGCCTCTGGTCTTAATAACTTAAATATTATATTCTAATACTACTATGCAATAAATAGGTACAATTGATTTGTAAATATTTTTTTACTTCAATACATACTATTTTTCATTTGCTGGAAATTTATGGAACGTTAGTTCGGGATTATTTTTACTCCTTTTATTGCAGTTCCGATATGAACAATTAACATGAGATGGCATTATAATATGTAAGGAAATATTACAAACATCAAATTTTACAAATAAAAAGTCAGTAAATATAAATAACAAGAAACATTAATTATATTTGGAATTTTAAAATTTACAATTTTTAACAAATCATTATTATCAAAATATAATACAGACACATATCTATAGTATTTGATGATAATCTATTTTTAATTTGTGTACTTGTTTGAATCAGAAATTAGGTGTAATATTAGAGTCAACGCCGTAAAATGTTTTAAGTAGGCAACCTATACGTTTTCGGGGGGACGAAATGTGTCGCGATTTTTAACATTCACTGTCCCGTATTCTTATCTATAGTATTTGTAAACTGTGTATAAAAACCGTATGGTAGGTATATAAAATATAAATATAATATATTTATCACCGTAACGCAAATTGCCAAGGACCGCACTACCCAACCCAACCCAGCCGTCTTATATGCTCCGTCTAGGAGCAAATAGGGGAGGTTGGGGGGGCTTTATGGGCTAAGCCTCTCCAAAAATGTCCATAGCTTCCCTCCCAAACATTTCTTAATTGTTGTTTTAAGGGGCCTCATCACCACGTATTTTTATGTCATAAACTGCTGTTTCTAATTCCAACGATACGTATCGACAATTATCGCGATTTTCATTCTGAAAAAATATTCTGATTGTCCGTACGGGCGTAATAGGTATAATATACGAGGGAACGATCTAGGCATCTAGCCACATTTTTAATTTTTGTAATTTAAATTGCCATAAATATTGTAAAAAAATTTAAAAAAAATCGAGAATTTCCAACTTAAATATTTAATAAACTAAATACAATTTTAAAAATATGCCTCGATCGATCCTTCGTACTAGTTGTGGATTAAAAGAATAGTTTGTCTAAATGCAAATCGAGGTAATCGTTGCGGCGTATTGTTGGAATTAGAATCGTATGTTGCCATGTTTGAGTGAAAAATAAACATTTTTCCATGATCATTGATCACAATATTACAAACTGACATGTGCGTGCCAGAGCCCTCTGTAGTCCGTACCACTCACAGATATATACTAATAACTAATAAGTAATATTAGTATTAGTATATATCTGTGGTACCACTACAATTGACCCACATGGACGCCACACACACACACACACCAGGGGCGCATTAAGGGGGGCAAAAGGGGCATTTGCCCCGGGCGGAAGTTTTTTGGGGGCGGTACATTTTTGTAATTTTTTTTTTTTTTTGTATCTCAGAGTCAAAAAGAAAACATACAAATTGTATGACATAATGGAAAACTCGGGTTTAAGAAACAACTAATAATAATTAGAACTATCATACTAATGTACTATTAAACGTTATAAATTATGTATATAAAATTATGTCATAGTATGAGATGGGCATTTATATGCAAGCTTCAAACTAGCACCCTCAGTTTATTTCAGTATTTCACCAATCATTTATAAACGATCGTGGTTTATTGGTTCGGAATTTTTCTTTTCATTACAAATATTGACAACTGTTTACGAATTCACGAATTCATTTTTTTTTTGTCCGTCATCATCTTTTAGGGCAGTAAAAGTGCTTGGATTTTCTTCAACAGTATCTTTTCTGATAGGAAAGTGAATCTAGTTGGTACTTTGGGGGGGTCAAATTGTTATAAGCATTTAAATTCCAAATATTGACAAAATACGTGAAAATGACGAAAATTTGCAAATTATTTCGAGTTAGAAATTCATAAAAAATTTTCTTTTTAAATCTAAGATATGAAAAAGTAATGCAAAATTCCTCATAAGTTTGTCTACCTTTATCAAAAAAAAAAAATGTCTACAAGAATCTCAAATTAAATTTTTATGAACGTTTGAAATTCATATTTTTACAACATTTGATATTTACTCGATTTCTCATGTAACGATTTTCTAATTTTGTTGTAATTAAAAAACGAATGACTGTAGATACTTGAAAATTTTACTAAATTTTTATATTAGCATTTCCTATACACCATATAGTTTTGAAAATATTTTGATTCTTTTTGAGCTATTTACGGACATTTTCAGTTTTCAATATTTTAATTTTTTTTTTCTATTCATATCAATAAAATTTTATTTGTATGGTAAAAAAGCTTGAAAATTTAATGCAAAGCTCCCTGATATATTGTTACAATAACACTTGAAAAATATTAAAAATACATAGGCACAATTTTTTTTAATAATTATTTAAAATTCAAATTTTGACAAAATTTATCACATTTAAAATTTAATAATAATTTTATAGTTAAAAATTTATAAAATGTTCAACTTTTATAGCTAATGATTGAAAATTTAAAACAAGATTCTACGTAAATAGGATATATATAGGTAAATTGCTTTATTCACCTTAGTAATATGCACCAAAATAACCGATTTTAATTTTGGTGCATATTACAATTCCTATTTCTTACTACTTGAGGATGGTTCAAATTACATATTTTTATTTTGGTGCAAATTACAAACGCATTTTAAAAATTGGTGCAAATTGACTACAGCCAATTCTAGGTTGTACCTAAAAATAATGATTCCATTTCATTAAAACATTGAACGATTTTTTTCTGGATGTATGGTCATTGTATGTTCAGCCTATCAATTTATTGTATGTTATACTATTTAATACTCTTATCTATGTTTTTTTAAGTCTATCATTATATAATATATTTTACTATTTTTGTACATATACATTTTTTTCCATGTACCTACCTATATAATAATTTGTTATCATAACGCTGTATTATTATTATTATAAAGGTACAAAAAATT
>CARXXK010000001.1:162142747-162239542 GCA_949089665.1 Macrosiphum euphorbiae | reverse complement strand
CACATTGTTGTTATTATTATTATTATTGGCTTGCATAATTGGAGGGATATGCTAGAAGGACCGTCTGCCGAACAGCGATAGGTTCACTTTAGCTGATCGATGAAATATAGAGTAGATGATAGACTGCCATATCCGCGCATTTAAAAGATCAATGCAGGAACTTCAAGATGTCACGGACGGTGCAATTGATTGGATTAAAGCATTAGACATTAAACTTAAAAGAAGAACGCTGCGATTTGTATCGTGCTGACACAGAGTTCGAAATGAGTAAATTATTATTATTATTATCATATATGGTATATTATAATACCAGTAAGCAAGCAAATAAAATTAACAATATTAAACAAATTAAAAACTAAATAACATGAATAGATGTTTGGTATAGCCTTATAGGTAGTGTTTGAAAATTTCATGAAATTTTAAAAAATGAAATATTTCAAAATATGTGAAATATTTCAGTATTTTAATATATTTTGTTTTATTTTTAAATAAGTTTTATATTTACATATAATTGTCATAAATTACCTTCATCTCTATATGGTAACTGTATGTATCCCTAACCTTTGGTATTATACATTTAAATTGGTATTCAAAATGTTTAAATATTTTAATGTTTAAATGATACAAGTAGGTATACAATATTATACATGTATATTGTATACTTACTGAATTCTGACATTAGAATTTAGAACACTGAACATTGTGTTAAAAAAAAATAAATTGTGTTTTTATTTGTGTTAAAAAAATTTTCAATGTTTCACGTTTTTGTGAAATATTTCACAACTTAGTGAAATATTTCATTTGAAATATTTCATGAAATATTTCCCATACTTCAAACACTACTTATAGGTAACCCTAAAATGTATGATGTTGTTGGTTAAACAAACCTTATTATAGCTTATATAGGAATAACATAAAAATAGTAATAAGTACCTAATAATAATATAATATTGTAATTATAATAGCACATACTATATATTAATATATTATTGTACATTTATACCAAGTTATTTTTTATTAAAAACCGATGTACCAAACATCAAATAATTATAAACACTGTTATAACAACATGCAGGAGTAATTAAAGCGTTTGCACTTAAATATAGAAGTAATTTACCCAACTATTCGCCATTATGTTTTTAAAATAATCTATTGCTTATTCGTAAACATATTTGTTTGAGTGAATATTTTTAAATAACTTAATTTTAAATAACAATTCACTGAATAGGTATATAATTACTACGTACAATTAAGAATTTAAATATAAATAAATATTAAGTCTGTTATAAGATTCTTATACATTTGCATATTTTTAGTGGTAGGTCGTACCACTACTGTATTCTAAGTAAGCACAATATTGCACAAAATGTGTTTCATAAAAGTGTGATTAAAAATTAAAAATTCTTTTACAACATATTCATTCGTATTTCAACAATTTGAAGTCTTTAGAGCATAATTTTACAATTTTAACTCAATAATATTTGGCCTTGTTATGGCATATTTCACTATTTTGTGACTTAGGAAAAAATTACAAAAACTACGTACAATTACTACAAATGTACTTATGTACCTACGTACTTGCGTACTTTCGAGAAAGTTAAAGTAACGAATTTAATAAAGACTGCCACAATTCAGTAGCAGTAAAAAGATAAATTCAAGAGTCTACCAATACAATTATTATTTTATATCATACTACATTTTTCTGCATTCTATTACCTACTATAATTTTTATATTATTTTTTGGAACTTTAAATTAGGTATACAATAATAAATTAACTAAGCCTCTAACTTGTTTTATATTACCTAATTTAAAATCAAAATCATAATCTTTTTTTAAAAAACGATCATATTTTACCGTAAATTTGGCTCATAAACACATATTTTTAAATAACAACATATTTCGTGATTTTTTAGTACTTACGTATAAATCCCGAGTCTTAAACTTATAACCATTAATAACATTCTCGATAGACGTCATATTATCAAAATGTCTTTATATATTAAAAATAAAAACGGGGAACTCGGTCAGCTGAATAGACGGCGTCCTATCGAAGGTATATTACCTATCGTCATTTGGTAAGTCATCCGGTATATAAGGTAGTAAATCGGTAGTGATCCGCGGGCATGCATCGTTTCAAAACTAAAAAAAAAGGTTAGATTTTTGTTTCCGCCAAATACGAGTATTTATAGCCTATCGGTAGAATGATGGAACCCTGGATCGGCTCCTGCCGGGATGCACACAAGAAGGCGGCCTCGAGACCGCAGCTGTCTGACTCAATTATTAGATAATATAATATTATAGGAATACACCGGAAGACAGGAAAAAAAATTGCTCTTGCTTGGGTCACGCGGGTACTCGACGAAATTACAAAAACCAAACGGCAATATCACTCGCAATTATATTGTAGCTGCAGTAGTAACGGATTAAGACGCGTATTATATGTATGTATATACGAGACCACGGTGGAAAAGCTCTCGGCGGGAGGGCTGCGGGTCATTAATGCACCCACCCACACTTGCCCACCCACACCGTAGCGCAAAACATCGTGATATAATAACATATTATATAGCTGCAGATTGCGGCGTGGTGTCAAGTGTGTCAAGACTTCCAAACCATCCCCGAAGAGAAATGGCGAGACCCAACCACGAAGCTCCTCCGCACTTTTACGCTCACCAAAACTACCCCACCACGTTCATTTTTTTTTTTACATACAAACGAACGGGGTACGATAATATGGCGCTATAGTGCAGGACGACATGAGCGCCAAAGATATCAAAATACAAATCGTTTGCGTCCAAAATTATTGCAGTAGGACATAAGTGTCTGCAATATACATTGTAATTATCATTTACCTATAATATAAAGTATAATATTATAATAAAAGCGTTAAAGATATTATATTAAAAATAAATTATATCATTGGCACCAATACCTATTAATATTTAAAAATATTCAAAATCGTCAATAGTCCCCATGAAATCATATAATCATAAAAATCTATATCTTTGTTCGTCAAATAGAATGCCTTTATTCGTATATATATATATATATATATATAGGACGTAGGTTTAAATGCAATAAAAACACCTTAAAAATACGATTTAATGCACCATGATAATACAAAGCTCAATAAAATCCCCTGAAAAATTAAAAGCCAATTTGAATGGATATAAAATACGACATACTAGGTTATATTTAGTGTTTCATTATTTTAGCACGAACAATTAGTTGCTATTAATTGTTTTCAAATAAAAAATTCCAACAGTTATTATCAAGTGTTGTTTTGTGTAACTGAAGGACATAGGACATAGGACAAACATAATACTTAATAAAAATCTAAATGTTAGTAAAAAAATTATATTACATTTTTTTTTAGATTCTGAGTGGAACGATGAATGTATTGATTTTACAATGATGTGTGTTTTTATATTTTTTTTTTATTTTTGTGTCTGTGTACACGATAAGTAGTCGAAATAATGCTTCGATTTTTGACTTCAGTATCTTGCTCGATTGGAAAGTGCATATCGTTGGTGCATTGGGGAGGTCAAAATTTAAAATTTCCAGTACTTTTCAAAAGCGCCAAGAAAAACAAAAGAAAAATTAAGGAAAAACGGGAATTTTTACGCAAAATCGATTTTTCAGAAAATTGAATTTGGTTTTTGGTGTAACTTGAAAACAAATAACCGTAGATACATGACATTTTCACTGGTTGTTTATATTTGCATTTTCTATACACGATAACATTTTCAAAATATTTTGATTTATTTTGAACTGTTTAGGGACATTTTCATTTTTCATTTTTTTTTAAAAATATCAATAATATTGTATTTGTTGGTTAAAAAAACTTGAAAATTTAATAGAAGGCTCCTAGTATATTGTTTCAAAGGCAGATGAAAAATACCAAAAATCGTTAGTCACAGTTCTTTTTTTAAAAGCATTTAAAGTTCAAAAATTGACAAAATATGGAAAAATCACAAAACTTAGCAAATTATTTTGAGTTAAGAATTCGTAAAAATTTTCATTTTAAATCTAAGACTTTAAAATGTAATACAAGATTCTTTATAAGATTATCAAAAATAAAAAAATGTCTATAAGAAAGTCAAATTAAATTTTTATGAGAGGTTGAAATTCAAATTTTTACAACATTGGATATGTTTGGGCTGCCGGCTATTCACTAGCATTTGGCCGGGCAACTACTCAAATAAAAGAAAGTGGTGTTCAGTTTTGGACGGGATAGGTGACCAATATATATATATAATTATAACACGGCGCAAATAACAGAAAGTAATATATTATGAGGCACGACAAATGTGCGTATGTTGGCCGGGAAAACGTCTTTTCCCGAGCGCAACTCAAAACAATAATAAACAATATAACTAATAGGGCAATAACGATAATAATAATTTGATTACCGGTCGGCACAGGCGCCGCGGTAGGGCGGTGTATCGGCGGCGGCGACTGGAACAGCTGCTGCGGCGATGCGATGACACGGAGGTGAACGGGGAGCGGCGGCTGTCGGCGGCGGCTCCGGATGACGGCGAATGACCGGATTACGTAATGCGCAAATTACGTAATCACGGCACTGAAGCGGCGTCGCACGAGGGATATCCACACACGATAATAATAACGCCGGCGAACGATATACCCGGTACGAACTGGAGCCCGTCGGAATCAGACGACCAAGATGTATCGACACGAGTCGACAAGCAATACGGGCGCGAATATCAGCGGCAAACACGCGTCGGCGAGTATCGGTCGCGCAACGGGCAACCGTCGACGTTAATCGGTACGACGTCGAGAACGACGACAACGGCGTCGAAAACACAATTACGTCGGATGGCGCGACAGCGAAATAATACGTAGAGCGAAATAATATAATATGTACAATGCGAACATGCGCGGGTAACTCGCACCAAACGAAGTTGTCGCAAAACGGCACCGAACAACGGCCGGACGCGACACACGCACGGTCCACTCAAATCGAGCGTACGAAAAAGACAAGCTTTTGGTCGCCGGCGGCGACTTGGCCGGAGCCCGGTGTCTGCGGGCCGCGCGACGCGCTGTCTCGCGGACCGGTTGCCGAATGTCGCACTGGAAGCGGCGGGAAGTTCAAACATACTCCCCCATGGGAGGCGCAGCTTCACATCATTCTTTGAACGCCGCCGATACTGAGACCTAGTTTATACATATTAAAGGGCCGGAATGCAAAAAAAATATAAATGTAAATAAAAAATAGACAAATTAAGTATATCATAAAATAACAATTATCTTAAAATGTGAGAATGGACACAATACATATAATAACAGGTAACGCTAAATACGTGGACAAGTGACAATAGGGTCACGAATAAATAAGACAATAATAAATAACGAAAACCAACAGGAATGGCAAATAATAATTCGACATGATAACATAATAATTCAACGGAATGAAAAAAGTAATAATTGAACAAAATACAAAACAATAGGCCGTATGGCAATTAAACATAATTAAATAAGGGGACCTGTACCATTACCAGGTAATAAAACGAGCTTGGCAGCAGGACGAGTGACTATACCGCGCGAGGTCAGAACGCGCACAACTCTCACCACACCATCCGCACCTGGTAGCACCTCGAGCACCCGCCCAAGTCGCCACTCCAAAGGGGGGGCTAGGCTGTCTCTGATGGTGACCATCTGTCCGACTTCAATGTTTGGTTGGTCGCGTGTCCACTTTCCTCTTTCTTGTAATGTATGTAAATATTCCGTCGACCAACGACGCCAGAAGTGCTGGTGACAGTGGTCCAACAGCTTCCAACGGTCCGTGAGCGGACGTTCCGGACACTCAGTAGTACGCGGCGGGAGCGCTAACAGCGGCTGGCCTATCAAAAAATGGCCGGGCGTTAGACAGTCGAGGTCGTGAGGGTCGGTCGATGCTGGAGTGAGGGGGCGTGAGTTCAGCACGGCTTCAACTCGACACAATACGGTTGTAAATTCTTCGTACGTGAACGCGTGCGCACCCATGATTCGTACGAGCAGTCGTTTACACGAGCGTACTGCTGCCTCCCACAACCCACCAAAATGTGGTGCACTGGGGGGATTAAACTTCCAGTCGCAGTAGGACTTCCCCGACGTAATAATAGATTGTGCTGCGGGGCTATTAATCAGCTGACGCAATTGTCTGTCAGCACCAACAAAATTTGTTCCACAGTCGGAATAGACCGTCGTAGGCAGGCCGCGCCGAGCGACGAACCGGTCGAAGGCGGCGAGGAAGGCCGGAGTGGACAAATCTGATACTAATTCCAAATGGACGGCCTTGACGCTCATACACACGAATACGGCTATATACGCTTTGTACGTCCTAGATTTTCGTAATTTATTGTCACGCATAGGTATAGGCCCGGCGTAGTCAACACCGACGCAAGAAAACGGACGACATTGCAACACCCGCGACTCTGGTAGATCCGCCATGACCGGCGTGGGGACGGACGCACGGAGACGCACGCACCGGGTGCATTGACTAATGACATTATGGATAACGGAGCGCAGCGACACAATCCAATATTGCCGATGTATCAAGGAGGTCATTACCCGTGGTCCCGAGTGACCAGTGATTTTGTGCCAGTGACGACATACCAGCAGCGCGAGGTACGACCCTTTTGCCAACAAAATCGGATGTCGACAATCGTACGGCAACTCTGAATGACGTAAGCGTCCACCGACGCGGATTATACCTTCGGAATCGACAAAGGGGCACAGCCGTGCCAACGGCTTGGATGCTAAACGGTGTAAATTTTGCAGGTCGCTGACTAATGTCGGAAATGTGACACGTTGAGACGCAGCGATTACCGCGCGAGTTGCACCGTCGAGCTCGGCTCGAGTAAGCGCATTCGATCTCACGACTGGACGTCGGCGACAAATATCGATAAACCGGCGCACACGCGCGACCACACGGATGAGTGCGTCGTAGGACGAGAAACGCGTGAACCATTCAACCGTGGGGGCAGCTAAACAAACTGCAGGTGACACAGATCTAACTTCGGGCAGTTCCGCAACCGGCAAACGCGCGATGTCACTCCCCCATTCCTGCGGAGGGTCACGGAGAAAGGCGGGACCCTGCCAATATAACTGATGGTGCGGCAACTCAGACGGCATCAACCCACGGGACGCACAGTCCGCCGGGTTCAGCTCCGAACTGACGTGGCGCCATTGACAACTCGGCAACAACGTCCGTACCTGGTGAACACGGTTTGATACATATTGCTTGAATGTGTCATGGGGCACAGTTAACCATGACAATACAATCGACGAATCCGTCCAGGCCCACATGTCAACGATATCGATGTGCGTATTTAATAATAAAGATATTCGGCTCATCCAGCGCGACAATAACACTGCGGCATTCAGCTCGAGCCTCGGAATCGATAACGGTTTAAGCGGCGCTAGCTTGGTCTTGGAACCGACCAACATAACCGACGTCGCGCGAGGGGCATCATGGATGCGCAAAAACACTACCGCGGCATAGCCGCGTTGCGACGCGTCGCAAAATCCATACAACGAACACGGAGCTCTAGCGGTTGTATTGAAATAACGCGGAACATGCACGGAGGCTAGCGCGGGCAATTCGTCGACGAACCGCGACCAATCTGAGTGAATCTCGGTAGGCAACCGTTGATCCCACGTACAATTGGACTGCCAGGTGCGTTGCATAATGTGCTTGGCAAGGAAAATTGTCGGCGCGAATAAACCTAACGGATCGAAGAAACGTGCGGTAAGTGACAATATACCACGTTTGGTAAATACCGTGGCTGAGTCGAGGTGAGCTTCGCATCCGAAATAATCGCCACCGGTATGCCAAGACAATCCTAGTACCTTCGTGTCACCACCCTCATCACCGGCAAACGTTGTAGATTTAATCACCCGGAATTCTTCCGGAACAGCATGCACGACCGCGGCGGTATTGCTCGCCCATTTTCGCAGTTCAAAACCCGCGCCGTTAAGGACAGCCGTTAACTCTACTTGAATACTGAGCGCGTCGTCCACAGTGTCAGCGCCGTAACAAATGTCGTCCACATACGTCTGGTGACGCAACGCGTCGCATACGCGGGCGGAACCGTGGCAGTCGACCTCAGCGACCTCTTGCAACACTCGTAGCGCCAGAAACGGCGCACAATTTACGCCATACGTCACGGTATTTAGCTCGTATTCGACGAGCTCCAGGTGCGGGGACGATCGCCATAGAATATGCTGATACGCACGGTATTGTGGAAGGACCGTAATTTGTCGGTACATTTTACAAATATCGGTGGTAAATGCGTGACGGAACAAACGAAACCGTGTGAGCACATCTACGATGTCCTGTTGTAGCTTTGGACCCGGAAATAACGATGTGTTTAATGACGAGCCATCAGCGACCGAAGCGGACGCGTCGAACACTACGCGGAATTTTTCATCGGCGCCACACACGGCATGATGCGGAATAAAATACCGGCCAGGAGTGGACGCCACTGACATGTGTCCGAGTGACAAATATTCCGACATAAAATCGTTATACTTGGTGCGCATTCGATCGTTCGAGCTTAGCTTCCGCTCGAGATGATCGAACCGTTTGGCTGCGACCGCTCGAGACCCAGGAAATAGATTATCATGCAATGGCACACGAAACGGCAATGGAACCGAAAAACGGCCGGACTCGTCACGGACAACATTATCACGGAATACGGCTTCGCATTTGCCGGCGTCGGTAAACTTCAACGGGGCTACGTCGGGCTCTTCGATGTGCCAAAACCGGTCGATTAATTGCTCCACGGACGTGAGTAGAGACACGGCTGGTGGTTGCGGAATCGATATATCAGATGGCGACCCTGACCCAATAAGGATCCACCCGAAACATGAGCTGAAAGCGGCCGGCAACGACTTATCCACAACAACCTGACGCCCGTCAACAATGGATGAAAACAGGTCTGCGCCTAATAATAGATCAACCGGCGCGGCGATATGGAAATCCGGGTCCGCCAACGCCAAGTGCGAAAACTTATCCCGTACAGACGGTTCCAACGAATGCCGCGGGAGGTCACCGGTTATAGACGGTAGAACCCATGACTCGAACGCTAAAACTGGATCGGACGCGTAGCGCGGCACGACATGACAATCGACTCGTCCTTGTACCGTGACTACCGGCACGCCGGCTAAACCCGAAATTGGTGCCGACCAAGTTGACCAACGGAGACCTAGCCGCTTCGCGCATGGCAGTGAAATCGCGTTTATTTGTGACGCCGAGTCGATCAACGCGCGGGCCACTTGGAAACTCCCAGAACGATCACGTATATGTACCAACGCCGTGCCCAGCACGACGGACGGCGACCCGAGCCCGGATAATAGCGACGTGGGGATGGCAGCTGACTCCGCCTCCGATGACGGCACAACGTCCGTAAAAGTCGGATGCAACAAACTATGATGACGGCGTGAACAAATTGCACATTTGGCGGGCGCCTTACAACTAGGTGACCAATGACCAGGACTGAGACACGAGAAACAAATGCTTTGAGCACGCGCCCATTTCGTGCGTTCATCCGCGGGTAGTGAACTAAATTTACGGCACACATCGAGCGCGTGTGACTTGTTGCAGTATTGACACGACACTGTGTGCGGCGACGGCGCCGGTACTTGCACAGCTGAGACTAATGACGTCGGTGATGGTCGATCCATTTTACGTGACCATTTCGACGGCGCAGACGGTCGGTCCTTAGGACGGGGCGCGAGCACGGCCTGTTTACCGGCGGCGCCCTGTACGCGCTCGAGTATAGCGATACGGTTTTTGATAAAGGTGAACAAATCATCTACCGTGGGAAAGTCACCTGTCGTTTCCGACTCAAACAACGTGCGACACGACGACGAAAGGCACCGTGACGCCAGTGAAAATAAAATGAAATCACCTAAGTCCGGGACCTGTAATGCGGTAAGGACAGAAATACCTTCACCGAACACCGACATAAATTTATTCAAGTCCGACAAACTGTCCACGGACGCCACAGGTACTTGTAATAATTGGTCGACGAAAGATCCCGCGACTAAACGCGGCTTGTCGTAACGCGATACCAATGCGGCCCAGGCTACGGCGAAGGTGGCTCCCGAAACCAATATACCACGGATGACGTCGGCGGCACTTCCCTGAATACAGCTACGCAAGTGATAAAACCGTTCGATGTCGGGTATGTCCGGAGATTGAGACACTACCGCGAGGAACTGATCGCGGAATGCGGGCCACTTATGGATATCGCCGTCGAATTGCGGTAACGGAATTTCAGGTAGTCGACGGAAAACGCGGGGTTGTGCCACGTGAGGGTCACCCCCAGCGACGGGTTGAACACGATAGCGTGCAGCAATAGACTGGATATCATAAACCCACTCGTTTACTTCAACAAGAAGGTCCGTCGTATACTCGCCCAACATATCGAGAGCACAATAAGCTTCGAACACAGCATGGTCCTCAATCTCGAACCCAGTCAACAAATTATCCAGCTTGGCGGATGCCGCGAGCAACCGCGGCGCCTTGGTCGCATCATCACTGGCCGATAGAGCGGTCGTGTGGATAGCCTTAATGCGAACGACGTACGAGTCTCGTTTAGCCAATGCACGACCCTTCGCGCGCTTATTCCGCTCCAATTCATCGTCAGCAGCCATGGCGACTAGTTACGAGGTCGCAAGGATGCTGGCAAAAGGTGCGCGCACGTAACCCCCGGGACAATCACTCAAACTAACAGCGCTCAACTACAATAAAAAAACAGGGCAATGGTCCTATCTAAACTGTCACGAACCCAATCCAAACGTGAACACCACAATTAAATAATAAACTAACCACGCTCTGCTACCAAATGTTTGGGCTGCCGGCTATTCACTAGCATTTGGCCGGGCAACTACTCAAATAAAAGAAAGTGGTGTTCAGTTTTGGACGGGATAGGTGACCAATATATATATATAATTATAACACGGCGCAAATAACAGAAAGTAATATATTATGAGGCACGACAAATGTGCGTATGTTGGCCGGGAAAACGTCTTTTCCCGAGCGCAACTCAAAACAATAATAAACAATATAACTAATAGGGCAATAACGATAATAATAATTTGATTACCGGTCGGCACAGGCGCCGCGGTAGGGCGGTGTATCGGCGGCGGCGACTGGAACAGCTGCTGCGGCGATGCGATGACACGGAGGTGAACGGGGAGCGGCGGCTGTCGGCGGCGGCTCCGGATGACGGCGAATGACCGGATTACGTAATGCGCAAATTACGTAATCACGGCACTGAAGCGGCGTCGCACGAGGGATATCCACACACGATAATAATAACGCCGGCGAACGATATACCCGGTACGAACTGGAGCCCGTCGGAATCAGACGACCAAGATGTATCGACACGAGTCGACAAGCAATACGGGCGCGAATATCAGCGGCAAACACGCGTCGGCGAGTATCGGTCGCGCAACGGGCAACCGTCGACGTTAATCGGTACGACGTCGAGAACGACGACAACGGCGTCGAAAACACAATTACGTCGGATGGCGCGACAGCGAAATAATACGTAGAGCGAAATAATATAATATGTACAATGCGAACATGCGCGGGTAACTCGCACCAAACGAAGTTGTCGCAAAACGGCACCGAACAACGGCCGGACGCGACACACGCACGGTCCACTCAAATCGAGCGTACGAAAAAGACAAGCTTTTGGTCGCCGGCGGCGACTTGGCCGGAGCCCGGTGTCTGCGGGCCGCGCGACGCGCTGTCTCGCGGACCGGTTGCCGAATGTCGCACTGGAAGCGGCGGGAAGTTCAAACAGGATATTCACTCGATTTCTCATGTAGCGATTTCCTTATTTTGTTGTAATTCAAAAACGAATAACTGTAGATACATGGAAATTTCACTAAATGTTCATATTAGCATTTACTATACCCAATACAGTTTTGAAAATATTTTGAATCTTTTTGGGCTGTTTACGGACATTTTTAGTTTTCAATTTTTTTAGTTTTTTTTTCTATAAATATCAATAAAGTTTTTTCTGTTGAGCCAAAAAGTGTAAAAATTTAATTCAAGGCTCCTGATATATTGTTACAATATCAGTTGAAAAATATTAAAAATACATTATCACAGTTTTTTTTTATAAGCATTTAAACATCGAATTTTGACAAAATTTATTGAAATCTCAAAAATTATCAATCATTGTAATTAATAAATTATAAAATGTTCAGTTTTTATAGTTAAGGATTGCAAATTTAAAACAAAGGTTCTCATAAATAGTTCATACTGTAACCAAAAAATCTAAAAAATATATGAACACAGTTATTTTTTACAGACATTATAAATTCAAATTTGGACGAAATTACATATTAAAAAACCTAGAATAACTATTTTAGTTATTTTGTTGTGATTGAATAATATTATTCGTGGGTACTTGAAACTTCTAAAGTATACTACTATATCTATGATAGTATCACGGTTTTTGTTGATGTATAACGCGTTATAAGTAAACCTAATGGATATTGTGATATGATTAATTTGGAATTTATTATAGGTACCTATTAAAGGTCACTTTTGTTTTATACCATAGATATGTATATAATATGTCTTATACATAGACCGACATACCGTCTCCGCTCAGAATCGTTTTTCTTATAGGTACAATGATATTATATCGTTGAATTCAAATTTAATATCATCCATTATACAGTGACCCACTTGTAACCTACTGTACAGCAGAGCGACACCCACTTGCCCCCTTTTTTTGATTGAATTTAAGCAAACTTTTTATTTAATTTTATTTATTCTTATAAAATACTAACTAAAGTAAAAATGAACACACCTAAAATTCGGTGCTACGTATATCGGCGTATCTCGATAATGGATAAACTCATAAAGGCAATACATTAATTGTTATAGTAATGTAAAAATTTAAGCTAAATTATATTATATTATTATATTTTCTTGAAATCATAGCGAGTTACCAGGCAACCGGACCTTGCTACCACTTTGAAAAATTAATTTTCAACAAATATATAGAGTTTGTGATCATATTATTTTGTTATTTGAAATTATACCAGGGCTTAAGTTTATTATCTTAAATTGTGGATTATACATTTGGCATTTTTGAACGATAATGTTATTATTAGTTCCAAATTTAAAATCTAAAATGAAGCACACACAAGTATCTGGGATTTTGGCGATACGATTATTTTTTTTTTATCTCGTTTTGGCTCTATTTCTCCTACCCCCCTCCCCTCAAAAACAAATGTGCGTCGTTTTTTTTTTGTTGAATTCATGCTTATTACCTTCTGTAGAGTTGGGAGCTTAACTTTTTAATGCACTTATATATATTATATATAATGCCTTTGAAAATAAAGACGTTTACACTAAAAAATTCAAAGTTATGTGATTTTAATTTAAAATAAATCCACAATTATTTTGTTTATGACTTGATATAATATTATAATAGTTACCGATAAATAATATAAATCATAAAATAAATGTATAAAAAAAAGGTTCTTCGTACGTATATCGATTACCCACCGGCCACTTGCCACAACTAATACATTAATATAATATATGGTATTTTCGTACGTCGATAAAATTTTATTTATCTCATTATACATAAAGTTGACCTTAAATGTACAGATAGATTACCTAAAATTAAAGTTAGACCAACTAAACATTTTTGTTCCACAATATTAAAAAAAAGTTTTAAAACAAATATATTAATTTCATATACACTATATAAAGCATGGCTTAAATTTAAAATAAATATATCGTTTTTACGTTTTTGGATATTTAAACGGTATACAATTATAATGTTTATCGTTATTGTACTTTCAAACATTTTTTGATTTTTTCGGATTATCGTTTTTATATTTTTAAATTTTCTGTTTTATTTGCAATTTGTTTTTGTTACGTTACGTTTTATTCATTAATTATGAATAATGATATAATAATTATTATGTTTAATGATATTAGAAGATTATTTTCGTTTATTGATTTTGTTTATTTTTTTTTTCATTATTTTCCTCTATAACCTTATAAATGATGTTTTGAAACCCTGTTATAAAGACTAAAATATGCAAAGTAAAATTTTATATTTAGAATGGTTATGTTTTGAATCAAATTTGTATGTCACTTATATTCAGAATTCCGAATGAAATTCTGAATATAAGTGCAAAATAATTAAATTCACAGCACTGCTTCACAATGTCGACTTCTGGCCAGTGGCAACCTATATATTATGTTTTAATTTCCTAAATAAATACTGAAATACTTTCTAAAAACGTCTATGCGTTTAATAATAGTATTTAATACTGAACAAATACCTATTTTATTTCTATCGAAGTGGAATTTAAGTGTAATATTCTAGTACCCACCCAAATTTCACTGAGTAGGTACCTACCCATTTTTGTCTCTTCAGTCTTCGCCATCACTATTATGGTCTTATACTCTTATTTAAACTCTTAATGCTTTATTATTATTTATAAAAATATAATATTCTGCTACAGTTTGTGTTGTGAATTCAGAGATAGAATATAGGTAGGTACATAGTTATGCGGGCGATTTCGACAATGCAGGTTTTATTCTATGTATGTATAACTGTATCTTTAATAATACAATTTATTGTCAAATTAGCATAAGAATAAAATAAAAATGAATAATATTACTGTTGAAAAAAATATTCAAGAAGTTGATTAATGTGCGGCGTGGTGGGAGGGGGGCTCTGTATCAAGAGTTTTAAATTTACTCACCCCTCCTTCCCCCTAGCCGAACTTCAGATACGCCACCATTCATAAACATTTAACGGTTGGTACAAAAACTTAAGTTAAAAATGATATGTTTTATCAAACTTAGATAAATAAAAAAAAAAAATAAAAAAAAAATTTAACACTATTCGAAATAATATGAGTATAATATTATGTTGCTTGCCGTTAAAAATATAATCACCATGATATAATGTTATATAGAACAGCCGAGTCGAAGGTATTTAATGGCCATCACGACGGTGAATAATACGATGTGTTAATTCGACGTGTACAGTTTATGAGCACGTGGGCAAATTTCGGGGTTATTCGCACCTTATATCCCATTATATACCGGCGCATTTTAATTAGTTGATCTCCGTGGGACCACTGATGCACCAGGCGAAAGCTCTGACTATAACCAACGAGACAGGTGGCCGGCGACGAGGTAGACCTGTCGATGCAATAACGCGATTATGTCATTCGAGTACAACACGCCTAACCTACAGCGAACTATATACAGGGCGATTCACTAAACATGATATAGCCCCCTTTCATCCTTCTTCGATAATGCGGTAATTTAAAATCTGATTTTTTGGAACTTTAAAATATATATATATAAATAGACCGTATTTTCAAAATTCTTAAGATTGTTTGTTCACACTTTTTTTTCTTCGTATTATCGAGGACAGGGGAGAGAACCGAGATTTGCATTGCAGGTCCCCGTGTTCATTCACACTTAAGGTGTGTCCTGTGTACTGCGTAGATACAAAATTAGTACTGAGGATAGTATAATATATTATATGCTCAATGGGTTTGGAAGATATGGGAAATAGTTCTGCACTATCATCATAGGATAATATTTATCATTTTAGTAACTTATATTAATCTATCAACCTTTATGATTTCTAAAAATGTATCGAGTATAATTTATTATAAGAATTAGATCTAATATAACATATATTTAAATTTTTGTAAAACCATTTTTAATGAATATATCCTTAGTATAAACATTTTAATAACTGAGAAACTACTCGTTTGAATTTTGAATTAAGTAGGTTATTACTTATTACATAAATATTTAAAAAAAAAAAATATTCACTAAACAATTTACAGAAAAAAGGGGATTATTGTATGAAAAAAACAAGTTTGTATCGCCTCATAAAAATTTCAATAGTTTGAAAATATGGTGTTTAAGTGGCTTAAGTATACTTAAAAATTCTAAAAATTCGAATTTTATTAACTTAATTTTTAAAGGAATACACAGGGTGGACATGCTTGGTGAATCACCCTAAGCCTATAAATGTAACGAAAAAAGTTTTTTTTTTAAAAATCACACAATAAATTAGTCTCTTATTATTCACTAGAATTCGTTTTATAACGTATCCAGTGTAAACAGAACAAAAACAAGAATAATACAAATCTTTTAGTACATGTATAGGTATATTTTTATTTTGGATAATACGAGATTTTTATATTATTATATTTGAAAGGACGTCGTTTATACAAACAAGACACAATATTAAATATAAACATTTTTCATAAAGACGGAGCACGTAATACATAAAATATTTCACGTTTATATTTTATAATATCTACCTACTGGTGCAGCTGCTGCGATATTATTGCTTTATCATTTATTATTCTTTGACTAACCCTCTTCGGATATTTACAGATGAATATTACGACCTGCAGCTTCCTTTTTTTTTCACTTGCACCTACCTATGACGGTAATTTTGTGCTAATGCCTTGTTTTAAATAATAATATACAAGACAAAAACGCCTTATTTTCACAATAATATCAAAAATAATACACAAAAATGCGTTATTACAAAAATATTATAGTTCATTGTGAGCCGTGAGGGTTTTTTCCAACTGCACAAATACAATTTATGCTATAGTAACTATTGAGAGGACTTTCCACCCAATAAACTGTGTCTTATTTTCATTTACAAGTTATGACATATGAGCATAAATTTTAGATAAACTGGATGGGTTAAACACATTTTATACCTAATATAACAATAACTATAATTGATATTACATTGAATACAAATAATATATCATCTATCGACTGTCGATGAGCTTCTCGAGGATGTTATCACTTATCTTTCTTGTTGCGACATCGCAAATAAAATAGATGTATAAAAAAAATAGGTAAGTCATTTCTACAGTTTTTAGAAATTAAATAGAGATTCGGAGACCGATGGCGATTTCCGATATATGCAGATGCCATATGGCCCATATGTGTTGGGTAAGTTACTTTTAAAAAGTAATTAAGTTACTTTACTCGTTACTCAAATAAAATTGTAATAAAATTACTCTACTTTTCAAGTAGGAAAGTAACTCATTACTTTCTCGTTACAAAAATAAAAATAAATTTAAATCTCTTGACAATTATCTTCTGCAGGCAAATCGAATAAGTAAATTCTTTATAAAACCTGTATAGTTAATAAATAATAGGATCATATAAAATGTAGTCTTCCACACAAGCTATATTCATAATATGAAACCTATTTAAAGGAATCAAATTAAATAATAAATTTAATTAACTGTTCTCGTGATTTACGGTGCAATTAGACATTTCAAATGTCAAAACCATTGAAAACTGAATTATGCCGAGTTAAAATTAAATATATATACATATTAGATTGGTAAACATAATAATACCCGCATTATACATACATTTTTTTTCAATTCGCAATAGGTAGGTAGGTACTTAATAATTCGAAACTGTAAAGCGTTATTTTATAGAAATTACTTTTTAAAAGTAATTTCCATTATATTTTCGTTACTTGGAAATAATTCTAATGAAATTACTTAACGCGTTACAAGCAAAGTAACGTCGTTATAGTAACGCGTTACTTTCGTTACGTTACTACCCAACACTGCACATGGGTACTATTAAGTAAAAACATCTCTATACTCAGCTGTTATAAATTAGAATAAGCTATTTTTAATACTTTCTAATTTAATATAATATATTTTATAATTCCTACTGCACAATATTAATAGTGTCCTCCACCTACCTACTGAATCTTTCATCAAAGTTTGAAAAAATGTACAGTAACATTTAAATGTTAAGTTTTGAAATCCATCTAAAACATAAATTAAATTATTATAAAAATATCACTATTTTTTAAATTTAATCATTGAATAGGACAATAGGTATACCTACATAATATAATAAGTGACTGTTCAAATTTTAACGAACAAACATACCTAATATAATATGTACAAGTCAGTGTTCTAAAAAAATATTTTAATGCATGACATGACTATTTTTTATTTACAATCTATTTGTAGGTACATATTGTACAATAAGCAAATGGATCAGTGAAATTTAAACACACACGAAGATGTGTAGACGGCATAGTACAGTGACATCATTACATAAATTCGAAAACGCACGCCTTAAGTGCAAACATAAGTTACGAGTATAAATTTTATTTTTTCACCATTATGATTTTTCCATAAATAATATTATATAAGTACGTAATAATACATTATGTTTTATATTTTAATACACATTGACCTCTTTCAGTCCCATTGTGGCAGCTTTTCTCCAAAGTCAAAATTTTGCCAAGTCCTTTCGAGTTACGATACCAACCACCTAAAAAAAAAATACAATATACAATTTCAATGGTGGCTCTAGGGTTTGATTTTTTTTTTAGAGGGGAGGGGACATCAACATCACACATTTTTTTATATTTGATAATAAGTACCTGTAATATCGAAATATATTCAAATGGTTTAAAATCGGTGACAAAATCATATAACCCACAATAGTCATTAATCTTATTAATTACTTCATTATGACAATATTGTAAAAATATATGTACCTACATAATTCTTTGGTTCCGGGGAAAAAGAGCTTAAGTCCATTTTAACAACTTTTTGCGACAGCAGTATCTAAGTTAGAAAATTCCTACTTGTAAGTTCATTATATCCATACGTATTTAAGATATTTTCATATTATATACATTACATTCTTAATGCATGTAAGTTGTAACCATTAAAATTATTGTTACTATGAACATTTAACGAGATAACTGTAGTTATGCCCTTTTGATTTCATTTGTTCTGATTTAAGTCTTTTTGTCCAGGCATAAGTCATCTACTTCTTTTCTACCAAACGTAGAAACGGTTATGTTTAGATATGCCCTATTTATTTCTTCAATGATATGAGTAATATTCGTCACTGACTTATGCCAAATGTACCAACAACATCAGCAAAAATTAAGCTTTACATTTGCAGAAAAACATTTTTTTTTGTGAAAAATTGACTTAGCCCTTTCTATCCAGGAGCAATTATCAAAAACTATTAACCTTAGAGTACCAATCAGACTATTTTTTTTTTTTTATTAATAACTTACAAGACGTGTTTTAATTTTTAAATTAATAAGGATATGGAAATATGGAATTTTATGTATACCATAATTCATTCAGTTTACTCTGTTAATGTAATATTTAGATAACTCAGACCTCAGTTGAAAAATAAAAATCTTATATAAGTATATATATAATTCATCACTCATTAGTAGAAATACACTTAGTCGTTTTTTTTATACTTTTTAAATGTTTGGGTAATTTATTTTTTGAATTATAAAATGTGTTAAACAATACTGTGAGCACATTTACACTTAAATTAAAATTTAAATGAATCCAGCGTGTAAAATTATACAGCCTTACCAGTTTTAAATTACATACATAATAATATATAATATATCCATATGTTGTTAAGTATATATTACCATCCAAGTGATTATCACTTATTTTAATGCTTTTTTTTAAAAAAATAACTTAACCTAAGTCCCTTATCTGAAACCCACGTGCGCACTACGCACTGGTGTACTACTCGAAAATATAAGATATCGACAATAACGAAGTAATGATAATTTACAACTAAACGATATCGAGTATATAATATAATATTATGGCCGCCTGGTATTAAGAAAATTTGAATTGTTCGATTTAATTTATATACTATAATTAAGAATATATACAAAAAATAATAATAATAATAATTGTAATTAATATAACAACAACAACCAATGGCCGTTAATGTTTTGTTTTAGATCAATAAAAAAAAAAACTACCTACCGTAAGTATCTACACTCTGAGACAAAGAACAATATTTTATGGTGGTTATGGTGGATTTATTTTTGCACTAGCTTAGAATGGGCTAATGAAAGTCTGCGGAATATTTGGGAACTGCAGACTAGCAACAAAAAACGTATTAACCAACCAAACAATGGGTGTTTAATTGAAATAAAACGATGCCTAATCGACAGTAAAAGTTCACTTTGTACGGCAATGCATTAATAATGCATACAGGCGTCTGCCGGCTAAAATATGCTTAACTAGCTCCAAAACGACGTTGACGTCTTAAGCGACTGCAGTTCGTCGCGAAGGCAAACATACCTACCCTCCTTGTAAATTGTATAGTATTTTATGAATAATATGTAATGTATTATACTGTTTTAATCCACCGACCGCGTCATGTTTTTACGAACCGTCGCGACGCCACAAAACAATAATTCATAATTATTTTCACGGTAGATAATTTACAAAAGTGAATTTAACAAATTATTACGTAAAGCACTTAACGGCGCCGCGGTGTGTTTCGAGTTGGGTTTTCCGTTTGGAATAAAGGGCGTATAACTCGTTGTGGTGTAGTATTCGTTGAAAGTGCACAAGTTTTTGTCCAAAGAGGAGACGGGATCTATACCGTACCACACCGTTTCCTGCAGTAATTATTGTTAGTCGAGAAAGTTGTATTAATAATATGTTAATTTCTGTTGTCAGTATTTTTAATTGCCGTTCGCGTCAATTTCCTCGATATGTAAACCGTCCGAGAAAGTTTCGACTAATGTTGGTAGTGTACAGGAATTGTATTTCCTAGGTTTAAGTTCGTTATGCCATCCTGAAATCTGAATCGTGTACGCGTTACATATTATTCACACCTAATTATAGCTGCGATAGGTATACAACAGCTACAGACTTATGATATAGATGCAGTTTTGTTTTGGTCTGTATATTTATTTACACTGCTCTTGGGTCTCGACTCTTAAGTGTAGGATCCTATAATATCGGTGTGTTTGAAATTTTTGTAACATATTATATAATATATGGATATATGTAAGTCATCACTATAAGGACTATGAGCCATAATAAGGGTAGGTTAAATAATAATAACTAGTAATTTTTCTGTTCGATACTATATAACAAACCGTACCTAGCCTAGCCTAACCTAACCTAACCTAATAGTTAATGTGAACAAATAGGTAGTTAATTAAGGAATTTATAAAATATGTCCATTATCTAATCTGTTTGGTATATATTAATATCTTACGTAAAAAAAACAATCAAAATGTAGTCGTATAATTTGTTTTACTTTGAAATTAATTTTTAAGTTAATATTTTAGTTTCTTAATGACTTAAGGACTTAAGGTGAAGGTAAATATTACACAACTAGTAAATATTATTCGTGAGTTGATTAATGATAAAGAGAAAAAGTTGACAAGGCTGTGCAAAAGTCTAGGGATACAACATTATTGTAAGTAGTGCCAAGGTACACACTCATTAGGGGTTTTAATAATAATATTACAAAAATAAAACCACCATAAAAAATAGAGAGAGAAATAACATCAAGTATTTTGTCTAAGCGAACATTAACACATCTACTTAACTAAATTAAATGTTGAAAACAAAACTAATTAATTTAATCATTCGTGCTTTTATGCTAGATGAACAAAGACGAAAGTTTAGAAAAGTGAAACAAGCTCTTTGAATGAATAATTAACGAACAAACTGATAATACGAGTAATATAGAAACATTTAGTTTTCATGTATATTGTATAACATAACTCTTCGTGAATTCGTGAATAATAGTTATAATCCAATTTGGGTGGAATAAGGCCGAGACGCAAAAATACAAAAAATGTATCACTGCTTCAGATAATATTAGACAGGGAATATCAAGACATAATAATACAATTTATAGTTACTGCAATATAATATGTAACATATTATTTTCGTCATACCTCGTTATAGTGTTGTTGATAACAACAATGTGCCGCAGTCCTAGAGTGCGAAACAATCTAAAAGTCCTTGACAAACTTGTTTCCTAAAAGAAATTAAAAAACAAAAATTCGAAAAACTGTAATTATAAGGTAGGTATTATAGTATAGACAAAATTTATGTATACATACGTATATTTAAAGTTGATAATGAAAATATTTGTGTCGAAGTATAATATTTAATAATATTGCACATGTCATAATGGCAAACGCCCTCAAATACATCATGCATCACATCTATACAATAATTTTCAACAACATGGAAGCTATAAATTGAATTTAAAATTGAATCTTTATTAATACAAGTCTCACTAAAATTCATTTTGGCTACATCCTCTTGGTAGTTTATAATATTACGCATACATGAAGGACTTTCTTCACACAATGTATTTGAAATAGATTTGTGGGATTTACAAAATCTACAATAATAATTTGAAGAAAATGATTTACCAAACTCCAGTATACTATTAAGTCCTAAGTTATCACCTAATATTATGCCAAGTATAAAATAAACATGGAATTCACCAGTTTCAGTTACAATATTTATTCCTTCTTTTTCCAGATAATTAATTTCATCAATAAGTTGTGATAAACATGGGTCATTACCAAACTCTTTTAAATCAATTGATTTAATTAAAGCTGCTAAAAAAATATTTGATAATTTGGAATTATTTTCAATTAGTGGAAAGGTGTAATAAATTGCAGAAATTGACTGATAATTAGAATGTGACCCCAAAGGATTGTTAATTTCAAAGTCATCAATGTAAATAAAATATGGAAAAACTATCTTGCCCTTATACTGAGAAATTTTTTTCTCCCATAATTTTCCCTGGACAAAATTTGAAAGCAGATTATTTTCATTTTTAAAACCCATGAGTCGTTTATAAGCAATTTGAAAATTTTTGCCACTTTCAAAAAATTGTTTGAATTGTAACTTTAATGGTAAAAGGGTACCTTTGGTAACTTTTTCATTATAACAAATTTGATCAGCATGGTTTACAGGATATATTTCATTGTTTATAGTAATTTGTTGAATATTAGACAATAGCTTATTTTTTACTAACCAATTATTCAAGCGGTATTCAGTACTACAGTGAAAAAAAGGATTTAAAATTATTCCTACTATGTTGTCAAACGTGGAAAGTAATACCGGTTCTACTATTTGTTTTTTTACGACTGATTTTAGAATAGAGGCAATGGGTTTTAAAATTTTTTCTGTCATGCCGTTTTGAATGTAGAGAACATCACTTTTGTTAAAATTGTTATTGTTATATAAACTAACAACAAATTGTACAGTTGAGTCATATAATAATTGAACAGACTTTTCAAAGTTAAAAGTAACTTCAGGTTCATAAGGTTCATTAATACATTCCTCCAAATTTATTTGATTATTATTGGGGACACTATCGTTGTTTTTTATTTCATTTGAATTATTTTGTATAACATAATTGTTAGCTTGTGTATTTTCAGAAGTAGGATTATACACTAAATGTTTTTTTGTTACATGCCTTTTAAAAGAAGATAAACTCTGGAATGATTGAGTGCAAGAACTTTCTAAGCAAGAATATAGACTATTGGGCTTTAATAAATGGATAATTTTATAATGAGTTACCAAAGCTTGCAAATCTCCAATATTAATTTTGCAAATATAGCAAATCATTTTTACTTACCTTATTAATATTAGTTTATCAAACAGCCAACAATAACAGTAGAAGTTGAATATCACAAGTCACAGTCAAGTATAAAAGTATAAAATACGCCAATTTAACTGAGTAACAAGACAATGTTGAATGGAGATCGGAGAGTGGAGACAAAAACGTGGTTTAGCGGTTACGGCGGCGCGGCAGAACAATTTTATATTATCGCGCAGATAATGTTATTGTCATAATAATAATAATTTTCATCATTCCTACCATGCGGCTATCATATTGACAATTCCCGTGTAATATTGATAGTTATTGATTATTAAAACCGGATAAAAATAGTATTGTTGATTTGATAATAATATTTTTAGTAGAATTTTCTACAACAATGTATATTTTCATTTTGATAATATTTTATGTTATTTCAACAGTATCGATTATTAAAATAACAAAATATTGTTCTTATAACAATTTAAATGTTGTTAACCGTTAACAATAGTATATTGTAAATATTACCAACGATATTTTTTTCAGTGTAACGTATACTAATACCTACTTAAAATGTACAATTTTAACATCCTCTAAAGTTATTATTTGTAGGTACGAGTTAAAATAATTTCGATTTGCTATATAATTTGGCTTTAGCCGTTTAATATAAATCGCATGTGCTCGCTCAATATTTGAAGCCAGTGGCGTATATATATTATACCTGCAAGGGAGGAGGGGTCATATCACTCATATCTCCCCCCCATGAAAAAATCCTAAATAAGCTACTGTTCAGAGCATATATTACCTAATTTTAATTAAACGACCGCCAAATGTTTACAAAATCGAATAATTTACGAGCACAAGGACCCGCTAAATTGTTTCAATTTTTAGACCGGTAAACGTCCCGTAGTTGTTTTTCCACCATACTCTAAGCTCTGCGAAGAAAATATGTTTATCTGTCGATAGTTATTATAAGCTATATATACGCATTCAGTTGGTCTACTAGTTGTCCGTGTCAATTATGTAGCACATTTCATTCTAGACGTGATTTTGGCAAATAGGAATATAACTTGACTTATTAGTTATAAGTGTCTATTATAAAAAACTGTTAAAAATAAACCGCTGTCGAAAACGACATAAATAACGATCGATTTATGTTGCAAAAACTTTACTTTTTACAATGATACATTGCAATTATTTGTATAGTCATCTACAGCTGTTCGTCTTATATAGAGTTAAAAATATGAAAAATATAATATGATTGTACCAATTTATATCCCAGAAACACCTACCATATTATTTTCCATAAACACTGTGCTCACTATAAGAAAGTGGAAAATATGGATCTATATTAAAGTATAAAAATAATAATATAATATGTAAACTTTAATTATTTGCATTATTTACTAAATGTATGTTTTTACTATTTTATAATACATATTTAACGATGCCTTTAGGTTTTAAACTTTTTAATGGCAATATCTTGTTTTTGATCTCACACTATGGACATGGAAAACGGAGGAAAACATTTCTTTGAAACTGTTTAAGTCTAAGTAGATATAAAATATTATACCAATATTTTAACCGATAATATTTAAGTTTCAATAATGGGAGGGGAAAGACTCATCAGCGATTTATAACTACTCCCTATGGCCTTTTATATATGTATTGCAAATACTTTTCTCGCACTTTAAAGACCTATATTAACAGTTATTGATTATTTGATTAAAAATACCGACAAATGGTTATTTAATTAAAATATTTATAAATAAATGGATGTCACTCTGCTGTACTGCTGTACAGTAGGTCACAAGGGGGTTCACCGTAATGTGTGGTATTCAATTTTATATAATTATCATTGTATACGAAAAACGATTCTGAGTAGGGGTCGCGGTTGTGAACGGGTATTAGAATACACTATTAGGATACGTGGGCAAAAAATATATTAAAGCCCGTGTATTTTTTATATCTACTTTTCATTATCAATTATACTTAGGTGCATACACACATTTATTTAATTATTGTAACTTATTAATATTAGTGTTGATTGTGATTACGAATTTCGAACATATACTAAGAGGTAGGTAGTGAACACAATATATTATGATATGTATACTGTCATATTGAGTTCAGAAAGTGGAGCAATCTTAAGTCAGCACTACAAAATAGTGAAATACGATTTTATTTTAATATATGAGTATTTATGGGTATTTTTATAACACGGGCTTTAACCCCGTCATATGTAAAAACACGGGTATCCGTGTAGTTCATTACACGTGTAATCGCGACCTCTAAATTTCTGAGTGAAGACGGTTTGTTAGTCTAGGACATTTTATATTATATTTATAATAAATTGTTATTAAATATAACTTATTATTTACAAGGTAGCCGGAATATTATAAAATTACAAAAAAATAACTAAAATCATTATTCTTGGTTTTTTTAATATTTAATTCCGTCCAAATTTGAACTTAAAAGACTATAAAAAAAACTGTGTTTGTATATTTTTAGATATTTTTTGGTTACAGAATTAACTATTTACGTGGAACCTTATTTTAAATTTACAATCCTTAGCTATACAATTTGAAAATGTTATAAATGTTTAAGTATAAAATCATTTTTTAATTTTAAATTTGATAAAGATTGTCAATATTCAAACTTTAGATGCTTATAAAAAAAAATTTGCATGGTATGTATTTTTCATCTGTCATTTTAACAATATATTAGGAGCTTTGAATAAAATTTTCAAGCTTGTTTACCCAACAAATAACAATTTATTGACATTTATAGAAAAAAAACTAAAAAAAATTGGAAACTGAAAATATCCGTAAAGGGTTCAAAACAAATCAAAATATTTTATAGTGTATAGAAAATGCTAATATCGAATGCACCAACTAGATTCGTTTTCCCATCGAACAAGATACTGTTCAAGAAAATCGAAGCAGTTTTACTGCCTGTTATGAAAGCCACAAAAATAAAAAAATCTTTGTAAAACAAATACATTCATCGCCAAGTTCAGAATCTAAAATAATAATACGCATGTAATAGAAAAGTTTCAAGTCTCCACAAATAAGGTTTTTTGAATCGCAATAAAACTACGATCATTATTAGATTAAAAATCGTTATTTTAGAATCTGAGTGGAACGATGAATGTATTGATTTTACAATGATGTGTTTTTTTTTGGATTTTTGTGTCTGGTTACACGATAAGCAGTAGAAATAATGCTTCGATTTTCCACTTCAGTATCTTGTTCGATTGGAATATTGTTGGTGCATTGGGGAGGTTAAAATTTAAAATTCAAAGTCATTTTCAAAAACAAAAGAAAAATTAAGGAAAAACGGGAATTTTTAGGCAAAATCTATTTTTCATTAAATCGACTTTGGTTTTTGGTGTAACTTTAAAAGAAATGACCTTAAATACATGCAATTTTCACTGGTTGTTTATACATGTTTGCATTTTCTATACACGATCAAATTTTCAAAATATTTTCATTTATTTTAACAGGGATATTTTCAGTTTCCAATTTTATAAGTTTTTTTTTCTATGAATGTCAATAAAACTTTATTTGTTGAGTAAAAATACTTGAAAATTTAATACAAGCCTCCTACTATACTGTTACATTGACATTTGAAAAATATTAAAAATCCTTAGCCACAGTTTTTTTTTTATAAGCATTTAAAGTTCAAACCTTGACTGAAAAAAACTGAAAAATCACGAAAATTAGCAAATTATTTTGAGTTAGGAATTCATAAAAATTTTTCTTTTTAAATCTAAGATTTTAAAATGTAATACAAGATTCCTTATAAGATTATCTACCTTTATCAAAAAAAAAAAAATGTCTATAAGAAAGTCAAATTAAATTTTATGAGAGGTTGAAATTCAAATTTTTACAACATTGGACATTCACTCGATTCACTCATTCACTCGATTTCTCATGTAGCGATTTCCTTATTTTATTGAAATTCAAACACGAATAACTGTAGATACATGAAAATTTCACTGAGTGTTTATATTAGCATTTCCTATACACCATAAAATTTTGAAAATATCTTGACAGTTTTCAATTTTTTTAGTTTTTTTTCTATGAATATCAATAAAGATTTTTTTCTGTTTTGCTAAAAAGTGTAACAATTTAATACAAGGCAACTGATATATTATTAAAATAGCAATTGAAAAATATTAAAAATACATAGGCACAATTTTTTTATAAGCATTTAAAGATCGAATTTTTACAAAATTTATCAAATTTAAAATTGAATTATTTTGTAGTTAAAAATGTATAAAATGTTCAACTTTTATATCTAAGAATTGAAAATTTAAAACAAGATTCAACGTAAGTAGTTAATTTTGTTACCAAAAAATCTAAAAAATACATAAACGTAGTTTATTTTTATAGTCATTTTAAGTTCAAATTTGGACGAAATTACATATTAAAAAACCTAGAATAACTATTTTAGTTATTTTGTTATGAATGTATAATATTATTCGTGGGTACTTGAAACCTCTAAAGTATATTACTATATATCTATGATAGTATCAGGGTTTGTTGTTGATGTATACCGCGTTATAAGTACCTAATGGATACTGTGATATGATTAATTAGGAATTTATTATAGGTACCTATTAATTATAGGTCAATTTTTTTTAATATACCATAGCTATGTATATAATATGTCTTATACCTAGACTGACATACCGTCTCCACTCAGAATCATTTTTCTTGTACAATGATATTATATCATTGAATTCAAATGTAATACCATCCATTATACAGTGACCCACTTGTAACCTACTGTACAGCAAAGCGACATCCACTTGCCCAACTTTTTAACTTTATAAATGTCTATATAAAAGATTGTGGCCATGTGTTTTTGGTATTTTTAAACTATTGTAACAACGACTTTAAAATTACCTTCAACTACATTATCTAGTCTTTTAAATGAAAAAAAAAATTTTATGATTATTTATTTACGGAAATTTTTTTAAATTTTAGTTATTTAAATGAATTTTATAAAATTTAAATTATAACTTATAAGTCATAACGCTTATATAAAAAAAATGAATTAATTATATTATTGATATTACATAACTGCTACAAAAATAAGTTACGTGGAAACTTGCATTAAACTTTCAAGCTTTTTAACCGAGAAACAAAATTATTTCAACATAAATAAAAAAAATTCATATTTGATGAAAATGTCAAGTCTATAAGGTTTTATTCCTTTCTGAATTACAGTGAACAACGGAATTGATTTTGTCAAAGCTGATGTAGCGTAAATATTTATGCTTATCCTTAGTATACCTAATGTAAGTTTTTTTCCAATTAGTAAGAAAAGCACTGGGAATTTCCAACTTTTAATCCCTAAAGTACCAATTAGATAAAATTTTCTACAAGAAACCACTCACAATGCTGAAGTTTGAAGCAATATTTCTACAGCTTCAAAGTGTCGTCTGACACAAAGAAAACTAAAAGAACCAGATGAGTCGCTCTGATGTATATAGGCTGTAAAGGTGCTGTAGTAGTTGACAAGTATTATACCTCGTCATTGAGACATTTAGTACTGAGTTAGGTCATTGACCTAAATAGGGATACTTTAAATCTGAGTTCAATGATAATTCATTATTTTATGTGATTCTAAAGTATAAAAACGTTTTTGAGCGAAGATGCCAAATTTTTAAGGATATTTTATTATTTATTTATGATAATAGATATTAGTAATTTAGTAATTTATATATTATATTCCTAATAATAATACGGCGGGTTGAACTTGAAATAATTTTTACAAAAAATAAATATCATAGGTAATATATTACTATATTAGGTACATATAATAATTATTACTTAGATATAATTTCGTATATTGTTACATACTATAGCTGTGTAATGCGTGTATTCTTAGTGAACATTGGCGTTTCGTAAAACAGAGTGAATAGGTTTATGGTGAAAATAGTTTAAAATTAATCTAAATATTTGGAAAATATATTATAGAAAATTATAATGTCAAAAGGTATAGATCGGGCTATAGTCGAAAAAAGTTTCAATTGCCCACAATATTAATAATTTTTAAATTACGAAAAGATTACTAAAACCGTTATTTTTCGTTTAAACACCCTACCCAATTTATTGTAAAATTTTAAGCTGAATGTCTAAATAATAATTATTGTGTATTTTTGAATCTGGTTTCCGTTAGAACAACTTATAAAGAACCTTTTGTATTACATTGTTAAGGTATTAAAGTAAATTTCGAGATTCTAAGTGGAGGGTTGAAAAAATTGATTTTACAATAATTATGCTTGTTATTTTATTTTATATTCCAAGCGAAGCGACTTAATGCCTTTTTTAAGTATATAAAGTATATTATTATATTTTATACACACTACACACAATAACGTTTTCAATTGCGATTTTTCAGAAAAAATTCAGCCTACCCTATTACTAATGTTTAATAGTATAATAAATTATTTTCATAACGATAATATCATAAATTATACTTAGTAGTTGGTATAAAGTATATTAAGTATACTTAATATAGACTGACTTCACTCAGAATCATTTTTCATATACTTATAAAGATATTATATCATTGAATTAAAATTTAACACATAGTGGCTCAGTGACCCATACGACATATGATGTACAGCAGAGCAGAACCTATATCTATCTACATTTTTATTTTTGTTTTTTTTTTGTTTTTGGGTCTGTGTTTGTCATTACTTTTTGGGGAAATAAAAATGCTTTAACTTATAACTTTTTGAGTGGTTTCTGGTAGAAAATTATATATAGTTTGTTTTTGCTTTTTGCTACTTTTTTTTTGGTTGGAGAAAATGAGGAGTGTATAAAGTAAAAAATTCCAAGTATTTTACGGAAAAACTTGAAAAAAACCAAAAAAATGTTCGCTCGATCAAAAAACTTTTACATTTACTATAAAGTTCCAGTACAAATTTTAACAACATTTCCCAAATTCACGAGTATTTATAAATTATTTTGTAATTAAAAATGTATAAATTGTTCAATTTTTATAGCTACTGCTTTAAAATGTAGGTACCTATAATAAGGTTTCTCATAATTTCATTGTTTAACCAAAAAATCTGAAAAGTATATAAACACATCTAAACATAATTTAAGAAACACCTTATATCCCCATTAGTTACTCATGTCCATCAGTTAGTTATCACTTAGTTATAACTTATCACTTAATAGTACATATAGTTACGATTGTTGATATTAAGATATTAATTTATTGTCCGTAGTTACTGTACCTACATATATAGTTGTGAATTACGATTGTTTCTACTAACATATTTATTTACGTTTGTTGATATTAAGTTAATTACTTATTGTATAAGTATTGAATAAAGATTCACACTAGCAAAAATATTAGGGTTACCAAATTCTGTTTAAATTACATTGTATTAAAATACGTTTAGAAAGCCGGGTCTTTAGTACACTCGCTGAGTGAGCTTTCTTAACTTGTTTTTTTTTTATAAATATTTAAAGTTCTGTTTGGAAGATATTTATTTAAACTAAATTAAATTAAATCTATTCCAACAAAGAATAACGATTTTTGTTTTTTTTTTTTTTTTTTTTTTTTTTTTTTTGTAATTTAATGATATTATTTGTTGGTTCTTGAAACTTTTAACGTATATTATCATATTGTTTATACACACAATGACATTTTCATATACAATGATTTCGGCAAAATGTAATTCAACTTATCTTATACCTAGGTAGTAAAATAAAATATATCATTAAATATACTTATGCATATTTATATACATTATACATATTCATTACAACAATGTCTTACTCTTCAATGACGAGATAAACTCGACACCTACTGTGCAACAGTGCGGTACCTTTTTCCACACCCTATTTTTTTTTTTCATTTTTAACTACAAAATAATTTGCAAATGTTCGTAGATGCAATGTTGTGTGCAACTAAATTAAAAAAAAAAGGTAGAATAAAATAAATTTCTCTTCGGTATTATACGCTGCAAGACCTTATTGGGTATAGTAATAATATTATACTAATAAATATAAAACATCAGAAAACCTTAAATTAAATTTATCAATTTCTCAGTAGTATATTTAATTATATTTTCATACTTTTAAATTGTCTCATTTTTACTCGATTCAATTATTATGTATATCTTGTTTAGTTTCGATTAATATTGTAAGTTAAACACAAGTATACTGCAACTAACGAGATTGTAGACACAAACATCACAAACTTAATAAAGAAATACGATAAAATACATGGTTTTATTTTAAGTTATATTAAAGAATATATATTATCCAGAATGTTCTTGGATAAACTTTAATAATAATCATCTCAAATACATAATACTTACGTAACTATGTATATATTGGTTCAGGGTTTTGACATTTTTGACACTTTTTAGTCCATATTGTTAGTTTGTAGAATAGTGCGGAGTCTCAAAAAATTTAATATCGGTAAAATATTCGTTTACCCTGACAGTTCTATATTTTAAATGTGTTATAAGATAATTGTATACATCGTAATAATCAAGACGTTTAATCATGAAATAATTAAAACACGCCAAATATATTTTGGTACCGGTTAATTGTAATTTTTACGTTTAAATTGAATTTCAAATGTTCTTTAAATAAACAGATGTACAATGTCAATGAATTAGTACATGAAAGTTGGCACAAGATAGTATTATTGTTGTTAAGTTAAAGTACATTAATAATCATCACACTTGAAAAATAAATAAGTTTTCAGTCTTGTAATGCGCAGAACTCAACATTTCTTTAAAATGATCTAAGAAGGGATTGTTGGTAAATTTTAAAAATTAATTTCTAAAGTTCCAATTCAAAATAATTATAATTAAATTATTATTCATGGTTTTTGAGATATTTGAAATATTTGAAATACATTTAAGTTAAAATAAACCTTTTATTAAGATTTCAAGTCTCTAGACTTTCTTGTTTCTCTTAAAATTTAAATTACACATTATTCATAAAACTAAATAAAGGAAATGTTTTATTTATTTATTTTAGTCAAAATTCGCATTGCATATCATCAATACAATATAACTTCATTAAATCCTAATAAAAATATAATTTTGAATAGCTATTTTTTTAATTATCTACTGGTTACAATTTTACTAGGTAGGTACACATTTTTAGGCATTAATTACTTCAAATCGTCAAATGCTAAAGTTTTTATCAAAAATTAAGTGTATGTTTCTATAAGAGTCATTTAATATATTTATGTTTATTTAGCAATCAAAAAATATTTATAATGACATGACAATACTTTTGTAGAGTTTAAGGCAAGGTCACCAATTGGGGTATCGTAGGGTACAGCCAAAAAAAAAGTAATTCATATAACAAAATAATTAGCATAGCTACGTTTATAACTTATAAAATATTGACTATTGATATAGGTAATTTTTAAAACTCAATATTTCCTAGTAGACATGGTTTGTGGTATAAATACAAAATTTGCGTCCCGACTATAGGTATAGTGATAATAGGTTATCATAATATTACTGAAAATATGAAGAACATTATGAGCATATAAAAGGGCTCTAAATATTATGGTAGGATTTAGGTAAATTGATTTCGTATCTTATGTAAAATTCGGAATGACGTCTTAGCATAGTGATTGCACGTTTTATGTGGCCCTGAGAAAAAAACATTTGGTACACCTAAATATTTGGTTTCCCCCTCAGTTTAAAACTGAAATGGCACCCCTGTTTTAAAGTCATAGACACGTCATTATTGATTCAATTGTAGTTCCTATAAATCAGAATTTAGAGTACCTAATCATAACTTTTTTTGAATTCTGCAATGAAACTTCTGAAAACATTGATATAGAGTATAGACAATGATCGTGTCTTGAAATACGTATTTTGAAATTCTAGATCATTACCATAATGTTATGCGTGACGTCGAACTGCCAATGTGTGCGAATAATATGTATGACTAACCGTTATTTTGAAAAATCCTGAGATCAAATTATGATAATATGAAAACTCGTTTAATATGGGAGTATTTAGACTGCAAAAAAAATATTTCGTCTTTTATAAACCGGTTAATTTATTTGTTATTTGCATGAAAGTTGTTTTGCTGATGATAATTAATGTAGGTATTATATGCAAAAATTTTCAATCAGTTTCTCTGGGTTTTTTTAATGGGATCATATAATATTCAAAACCTACATTATCAGTTAGTCTTTTTACTTTTTATGTTATGTTGTGTTTGTTTGTTGATGAACTCCATGTTTATCGAGGTTGCAAATCACGAAGATCTTATAAGTTGTAATCAGTTTACGAATATAGAGTATATCTTGCAATATTTTTAATAATTAAATAATTATTTCAAAACTTGTTATGATTTAAGTAGGTATTACGGTGCTTACACATATACACTTGTTACTACTTAGTTTCACAAGATCACTATTAAGATAATAATATATAAAAAAATAAAAAGTGAGCCCGTAAATTTTATAACACAGATTTGGATTGCATTCGATAAAAATATATTAATAATAAACACGTTAAATAGCGTAAACAAGTTAATTAGGTTTAAATGGCTTCATTAATAGGACTTTGTTTTTAATGTTTAAGTTATAGGTTACAACTATTTAAACTTTTAAAAACTATATTTAGTTGATATAGTTTGAATATTTACTTAATAATATGTGTATTATGTATTTTACTATGTAATGTATAATATATATATTATTATATAATATTAAATAAGTACTATGTATTACGAGTATCTATTTTTGTCTTATAACTTTTCTTTAAAATTCCCTATAGATTGAAAATTCGTTATAAATAAAGGAAAAAATATATATAATATATTATTATATCATGTACTTTTAATATGAACTATTTCAGCAATAAGATTTATAAAAGCTGCAAAAACCATGAAATTATCGTTTATATCAGCGATACTTAACCTGTGGTCCGGGGCCCCTTGGGGGTCCGCGATACTCATGTCGGGGGTCCGTGGCAGCCTCAACACATAACATACATCAATAAATGACAGAGTGCATTATTACAATATTATTGGATTATTATTATTTTTTTCATATATAATATGTAGATTCTACACCAAATAATTGTATTATTAGTATTTATTAAGTAGGTAATCAGTTTTTCTTGTTCATACGAAATGTACATGCGTACAGAACTGTAGTCTCGGCAGTCTTATATTTGCTACCACTATAATTGCAGTTGATCGATCGTAGTATCGTACTCAATTATAGTTTTATATTACATTTTTATAAAAAATTAATTGTAATAAAAATAATTGGAAATGTGTATGTTTTGTTGTCTACTAATGTAATTTTTAACATAAAATAATTATTATAATTTTGGTTATGATAACATGAGATGTTTATTAAAAAAATTGGTAAGGGGGTCCGCGATTTCTAAAAATCTTTCATCAGGGGTCCGCGATCTACAAAAGGTTAAGAACCGCTGGTTTATATAATATAATGTTGTAACATAACTTGAGCTTAATTTTGGACAGGAGTCAATTTTATGACGTAAACAACTCATCGATTTTTAGCTTAAAGAATATATTATATTATATTATGTTATTACTGTTGTTATTTATTATATTATGTACATATATTATGTACTAACTGGATGATTCTTTTATCAAACAACACTCAATATTTCAAAAAGTGTACATTTTTTTGAAAATATTTTTTTACATACTTTCAAGTCGTTTATAAATCAACGTTTTTATTAAAAAAATATATTTTTAAATATTTTTATCCTTACAATTTTTTTATGTTTTTTACTTTTTTGAATGACAAAATAGGGTTTTAATTTTATATTCTAAAGTAGAATATTTTTCTTAGTATTTTGATACATTAAAATCGAATTTGAGGCGAGTAGTTTAGAGTGATAAGTATTTAAAGTTTAGACGAGCGGAGTGGAGTAGTTCGGGGTTACCCCTCGAAATGTTTGTCCACATCAAATATTGAATATTTATAACTCATAAACTACTCAACCCAAATTTGATTTTCATGTATCAAAATACTAAGAAAAATATTCTGCTTTGGAATATAAAATTAAAACCCTATGTTGTTATTCAAAAAAGTAAAAAACTTAAAAAATTATAAGGATAAAAAATATTTAAAAATATAATTTTTTAATAAAAACGTTGTTTCATAAGCGACTTGAAACGATGTAAAAAAATATTTTCAAAAAAATTTACACTTTTTGAAATGATTGTTGTTTGATAAAAGAATCACCCAGTATATAAATATATAATATTATGTGCAACTACAATGTAAAAATAATTTAAAAATCATAAAATTCAATATTTTAAGAATGTTATATGAATTATGACCATTATATTAATATGTTCTTATAATCATCGAGGAGCTATAGGTACCTATAACTGACGTATGTAAATATAATTAATATATTGTTCATTCCACGGTTTACGACATAATATTATTACTTCCTAATATTATTTACTGTAGTATTGGATGTCAACTTTATGGTCTTGTCATTGTACTACGCAACTTTTGAGGAAATCGATTAAAAGTTTGATATTTTAATCTAGGTTACAAAAACAATGTATTATTTTTCTTCACTAATAGAATAGGTAACGATTGTGGGTATACTGTTTAACACTTGGTGAATTGCGTGTTATATAACAAAACATATTGTACCAGTAGGTATAGTTGTTTACTGAAAATTAACAAAACGAAAAAAGTGATGTACCTACTAGTCTGTAGATTACAAATACTATAATAAAAATAATATTTTGATGAAACACAAAATTACCATTGTTTGGCTCGTTGTAATAGTAATAATAATTTAGTGCATATTGAGTACAAAGACAAACTATTATTTTCTACGATCATTCATATCCAATACACCAATAATAATTAATATTATTAAGTATAGGTACTCGTATAATAATTTATGCTCCATGTCTTTATGCTGCTATTAGGTACGTCATGCAGTGTAGGTGTGTCCAGAAAAACTATAATATAATATTATTTTAAGCCCTCCGAAACGTTTTTCGCTATTATAATATGGTGGCGGCGGCGGCGGTTTATCTGAGTCATCGTTATTGTACTTGTCGGATTAAAAATAATGATAAACCACACAAAAGCGATAAGGGTGCCCGAAAACAACGTTACGTAATAATAATATTATTATGTGTCTGGGCGATCGTTTTTTTTTTTTTTGTTGTTTGCTCTTGACGGGCGAATAAAATACAGAGTCAACACAAATCGGAACCCCAATGATATTATTACATCTGCAGCGAATGAGACACTTAGAATTGAGAGACAAAGATGTCCGAGACGGAAAAAAAAAGAAAAATACACGATGGTTTTCGAGCGCTAGCCCGCAGTTATAATGGTAGAAAATATGAATAATAAATTAACGACGTTGGACTGTGCCGCCACCGCCGCCGGGCTACCGAGCGAACAATGGTTAATTTTTTTTTTTTTTTAATTGGAAGACTTATTAATAGTTATAAATTAAAATGATAACAATACGATTTCCTCGTTCACTGCACCAAACCCGAATATGTTTTCCGATGGGGGTATAGGAATAGATTGAGGAGCGGACGGAGTATATAATATAAACCAATAACGCTCAATGCTCACAACCATTTTTAATTTAATAATAAAACTATACGAATTCTGATTTTTAGAATTTAAATATACTTAAATTGTTTCTTGTGGTGAAATAAACCACAATTTTTCATGAAAGACCCTCCTTTTTTTATTAGAAATTATTTAATGAATATTTTTTTTAAAAAGACCTTTTTCAAATTCTTGATTTGTTTTGTACTAGGTACTTAAAAAGTGTCCTGTGTGGATGCGAACTTCTGTTTTTCAAATGAGTTCCCCCTTTTTTGAATGTAAATTATTTTGTGGGAATTTTTTTTTTAAATTGTGATTCACCCAATTCAAAATTTGAACAAGTACTTAATTTCTAAGTTTTAAAATATTTAATCTTAGGATAATAGTCCTTAAAAGTGGTTTTACAAAAATATACAACGCTTGTAGTATTGGATCTAGTATTTATTATACTTGGACAAATTTAAAAAAAAGAAAGCGGGTAAGTGGATGTCGTCCTGCTGTACAGTAGGTTACAAGTGGGTCATTGTATATATAATGGATTGTATTATTCTAGAATTTAATGATATAATAATATCATTGTATAAGAAAAACGATTCTGGGCGGAGACGGTTTGTCAGTCTGGATATTTTATATTGTTATTATTTATTATATCATATAAGTTGAATTAATATTATAATATTATAATTTTTTATTCGTTTCTATGGTGATAAGCAAAGCGTTAGAAAATAAAATCCCATTTTTAAAGGTTTTTAGTAATTTTTTGCTGATTTTCCTCGTAGCATTAAATAACTATTGATAAAATCGAAAAATGACCTCTGTTATGTCTTACTTGGGTTTGTTCCTTCGTAGACAATTTTGAGTTGTTATCCTCTGTTAAAGAATGAGTTCGCTCTCTCGAAAGTACTACAGTACGCTATTGAAACTTATTATTACAGGAATTAAATTTTAACTCAATGAATTTAAATGATAATAATACTTTTATTTTTATGTAAAACGTACACACAGTAATCGAGTCTAAGACTATTTTACGACTGGCTTATGTACTATGCATTATTCGATGGCGACGGACGTCGTCTTACAAAAGTGCTTACCCATCTAAATTCTACGTTACCTATATTATATTACTATAAGAACAAGGGGTTCCTAACACCCCCCATGTAAAATGAAAGTCTATGGCCCATAAAATCGATCAAACAAGTCTGGGCGATGGACTTTCACATTGATTACTAAGTTCTATATTATCATCTTTGTCTAATGTCCTTTCCTTATGACATAAAATTGTATTCTTATTATAAATTATTAATACTAATATCAAACCTATACTGTTGATTAGTATCAGAATAATAAATAAGTAATCGTTCGATTTGTTATTTTTGTTTTCATTGACATGACTTATTTGATTCTGTAATTCATCTAGGGATCTCGAATTTTCTACCAATTTGTTAAGATTATTTTTAATTTTGTAATTTTCTTTTGGAAATAATGAATAATTTAAGTTTTCACGGGGTAGATCCTTTAGCATATCAAAATTTATTGAAAGGTTTAAATATGGGGAGAAGTTTTTTACTATCTTCGAATTTATTTCTCTTTTAGGTATTAATTTTATTTCATCGTCAACAGTATTGGCCTCACAATTATTTTCTAGACTTAAAATACCAGTGCCACTTACATCTATTGTATATGTGTCGGATGAGTTTTTGCATGTTATTATTATACTTTCGTTATTTGTAACATATATCCATTCGTTCCTATTATCTAGCTTATGCCAAATATTATGGCTAAACTTAATATACTTAATATTACATGCTGGGGGTACAGATTTGGGTTTTCTGAATAACATTAATTCACAAGAATCTCCAACGTGTTGTATGGGTTGTTCATGTTTACAGATCATTGTGTTTGTAGTTGACTTACATTTAGCTAACTGATAATTATTTAGTTCTACATAGTACAATCGTGACTTATCTATTGCAACATACTCTGAGTTGGCTTGCATAATGGCATATAAATTATTATGTACTTTAGTCGGTAGTGGGATGGATTTATATAATACAAAATCATAACTACTTACTAATGGTATTTCAATAATAAATATTAAAATTCCTTTTATATAAACTACATTAATATTGATTATACGCAGTAGCTCCGATATACCTGATTCTAACAGATCCACTGGTATCCCTGAACCTACTGGTATTTGCAACTTAATTTCTTTTAATTGTTTATTAAATTCGTCGGTATCCAACAAACTAGAATGTATAAAACCTTGTAACGCTGCATTTACAATATTTACTAAATTTTCTGTCTCATATGCATATTGTGTTATGATAATGTTTAACAGTGCTATACGTTGTGCTAGAGCTTGTTTAAATTCAAGTATGCCTACTCTCTTTCTTTCTGTAATTGCCTCGTTTAGTAAGTAATTATACCCTTTCAATAATGTTTTTTCTTTACTTTCTAATTCTACTAGGGAGGAGTTGACATTGGTAACTATCGATTTTGTAATTTGTGTTTGTGTGTCTGCTATTTGAGATATGCGTGCTCTGGAGTGTTCTAATTCTTTAATTTTTTTTATGAAAATATTCTGCATCTACGTCGTCGCAGACACCAAATAATACATTTGCAATTCGTCCAACTATGTTAATAAGACCTCTTTTGGTACGAAAATTTTGAGTTCTGGGACGTTCAACGATTTTTAGAACGTGTTCTTTATTGGTATTAATTTCATTTAAAAAACCGATTACTTGACCACTATGTTGTGCACATATGTGTTCTGTATATTCTTTGTCGAGTTGTTCACCTAGTTTGCATGACTTTTTTATTTGGTCCATGATTTTTTGTATTCGAGATTGCTTTTCGTTATAGTTTGAGATGTTTATATACGTAAGCAGATTCCAATGTGAGCTCGATAGTTGTAGATTACCGATTGTCTGAAAGAATATGCCTGACGGGTGTTCTATGAGTGAGTTTGAAAATTGAGTTGAGATAGAGTGAATGTGTAGAAAAAACCTGCAACATTATTAAATTAAGATTAGAGGATGATTTTATTTTCATTTAGCAATTTTTATTTCATTCTTGTGTATTTTAACTTCTTTTCTACCACGTTGTATCGAAATGTTTTCATTTTCGTGTAGACATGTCACCTTGAAAGGGCCCAACCATTTGGTGCCTAATTTCCCTTTCTGTTGATGATTCTTTATCCACACGTTATCTCCAACTTGTACTTCTATTTGGCAATTATTTTTGTCATAATTTTTCTTTGATTTGTGTTTCGCAGATATTATAGTGTCTCGGGCAATCTTGTGAGCTTCTTGAAGTTTTTGCTTCAACTCGGCTGAATAGTCATCGTAATTATATCGAATCGTTGGATTGCGAGAGAGAGTATGTGGTACCACTGCAGGAAAACCATAAACAAGTTCGTACGGCTGGTATTTGGTTGTTGAGTGAACAGTTGTGTTGTATACGAACATAGCATATGGGATGTAGTTATCCCAGTTTTTGTGGTCTTTGTCCACATAGTGTCGCAGGTACTCCGCTAGTGTCCTGTGCGATCTTTCAAGGCTACCGTTCGTCTGCGGGTGATATGGTGTCGTATTTAGTTTCTCAATTTCTAATAATTTACAGCATTCTTTAAACAGTTTACTTAAAAATTCGGTTCCACAGTCTGTTAAGATGGTTTCTGGAATACCATGTTGGCATATAAATCCTTCAACTAGCGCCTTAGCAACGGTCTGCGCATCATGAGAGTGTAACGGGAATGCTGAGGAAAATTTAGTGAGGTCGTCTTGTATCGTTAGTATGTACGAATTTTGTTTCTCCGATACTGTTAGTGGCCCCACTATATCAAGATATATCCTCTCGAACGGTTTCGACGCAGTGGTGGTAATTACCATGGGTTGGTGGGTTGTTGTATTGTTACTCTTATTTTTCTGGCATGATGAACACGATGCAATATACGCTTGAACATCTTTTTTCAAACCCTTCCAAGTGTAGTGTTGTTTAACCCTTTTAATTGTTCTAGATACCCCTTGGTGTCCACCCATTGGAGAGTTATGGAATTCTTCGATAATTCGGAGTTTTTCTGCGTTCGAATATTCGTCATCTATAAATATTAATATCTTAACTTGAGAGTCTTTAAAAATATATCTAAGCATGGTACGAATGTCATGCCACTGTAATTGATCCAAGTCATACGACATTTTAGACAAAGCGAGGTTTGTGATACCCTCTGACGAGCAAAAATTTTTTAGGTTAATTAGTGTATGGAAAACATTATTATAGGTTACGCTCTGCCAGTATAGCTCTTTGGTTATCAAGTAGACTATGGTTCTTCCCTCTGACACGATGCTAGCAATTTCCGTTAGTGACTTCTTCTGATTTTTAAGTTCTTCGATATGACCGAACTTCCTTCTAAACTCAAGTGCGATGCCTTGATTCATATGGAAATCTTGCGAGGTGCAGTGTCCCAAAACGTACTCTTCAGGTGCTTCGAAAATGTCCCCTGCTATTTCTATGATGTTTTTGTTTGATATTATCCGTTTTGTCTTTTCTTCTAGATAATTCTGGTACGCATTTGAATTTTCTTGTTCTTGTGTTATATTTGTGACGTTTATTCTGCTGAGTGCGTCTGCATTTGTATTTTGGGTTCCAGGCTTGTACACTACTTCATACTCGAATTCCTCTAGTTGTAGTCTCCATCGTATGAGACGAGATCCTGGGTCTTTCACGCTGAACAACCAAGTGAGTGGTCTGTGATCTGTCACTATGACAAATTTTCTGCCATATAAGTATGGTCTGAACTGTTTAACGGCCCACACTATTGCGAGGAGCTCCTTTTCTGTTGTATTGTAATTCTTTTCTGCTTTGTTCAATGTGCGTGACGCATAGCTGATTGGAAGATCCGAACCAATTTTCCCTTGCGAGAGAACTGCTCCTATTGCCATGTTGCTAGCGTCTGTTGTTACATTGAATGGTTTGGTAAAATCTGGGTGTTGAAGTAATGGTTCTTCGGTTAATATTTTTCTAAAGAACATGAATGCATCTTGGCAGAGGTCGGTCCATATAAACTCTTGCCCCTGTTTAAGTAAGTTAGTCAATGGTTTTGATTTCTTGCTAAAATCTTTAATAAATTTTCTGTAATACCCTACCAATCCGAGGAATGCTTTGACTTCTTTCGTGTTACGTGGGACAGGATAGTTAGATATGCATTCTACCTTAGCTCTGTCCGGTTTGACACCATCTTCTGTAATTACATGACCTAAATAATTGACTTCATGCCTCAAGAATTCGCATTTTGGTGGTTGCAATTGAAGGTTAAATTTCCTGAGTCTAGCGAATACTTCTCGTAATTGATTTATATGTTCTTGTAAAGTGGAACTTATGACTATGATGTCGTCCAAGTATACAAAAGCTCTGTATCCATTAATCCCTTGTAAAACTCTATTCATCAACCTCTGAAATGTTGCCGGTGCACTTTTCAGTCCGAAACACATTCGGTTAAACTCAAAGTGCCCTTTATCCGTGCTAAATGCGGTTTTTTCTTTATCATCCGGGTGTATTGATATTTGGTGATAACCACTGGCCATGTCCAGACAGGAAAAATATTTAGCTTTCCCTAACTGGTCCAAGATGGACGTGATATCAGGCATAGGAAATGCATCTCCTACCGTGAGGTTGTTGAGTTTTCGGAAATCGACTACGACTCTGTATTTCTTATCACCTGTTGAGTCTACTTTTTTCGGAACGATCAACAGAGGAGCGTTCCAGGGACTTTCGCTCGGGCTGATTATCCCATCTTGTATGAGGTGATCCACTTGTTTGTCTATTTCTGCCTTTTGGGCGTAAGGAAGGCGGTACGGTCTTTGGTAAATTGGTTGCGAAACGCCAGGTGTTTTTATTTCATGCATCACTGCTTCAGTAGACCTTATCTTATCTCCTTCTAGAAAAAAGATATCTGAGAATTCGTTACATAGATGTTCTATAGCTTCCTTTTCTTCCTTATTCATGTGGTCCCATTTTATGGCATCCTTTATTAGCTGAATGCGATTTTCTTTGTTTTCAGCAATTTTATTGGTGCTTATACTATTAATTTTTATTATATCGAAAACCTCGTGCGTTAGATTTGAAAGTTTTAGTTTTGTTAGCGTCTGAGGCTCTTCTGTTGGATTCATTACATTTATTAATATTTCTTGATTTTTTATTGTATTTAATACATTAGCGCATAATATTTTCTTATTTATCTCTTGGGCATGGACGAGAATGATTTGTTGCTCAGCTAAATCTTCATTGTCCACTTCAACCGAAACGATCATCTCGCTACGTGCTGGTATCGTGCTTACGTTGTCTGTTGGGGTTGTTATTTCTCCTTTACCCACGTTAATGATAACTTCGTTATCCTTTAGAAAAGGGTTTCCGAGTATACCATCTCCCGTGATCGGAAAAGAGTTATCAACTACTTGAAATTCCGTTTCATATGTTTTGTCATTAATTTCTATCGTTAGCACCGTGCTACCTAATGTGCGGACTAATTGGTCATTGATGCCCTGCATGTTGTAGGTTTTTGTTTCCGATACCAATATATTGTCTTTCAGAGAGTCCAATTTTATTAAGTTGAGTTCGGCACCTGTATCCACGAGTAAATTTGCGAAACCCATGACGCACTGTGTTATACCGCATGAGACGTGGTTATTTGTTAATTTGGTTTTAAAAGTTAATATTCTTGATTTTGGGCAATCAGTTTTAGTTCTCGAACCGGGCGGATGCCCGCCGTGCCCGGTTCTTTGTCGTTTCCCGATACTGATGGTTGGCTTTGAGTACTTTGGTTGGATCTCCTTGCGTCTGCGTTTTTCTTTTTATAGCATTCATCCACCACATGACCAGATTTTTTGCAATACACACAGGTCCTTTGTTTAGTCTCTTGGTTACTTTTGTAATCACTTTCTTTCATTGATTTAGACCGTTGACCTGTATCCACGTTACGTTTTGCATACTTACACTCATTTGTATTGTGATTGTTTTTATGGCAGTTTTTGCAATATTTACCGGTACTGCTGGTACTTTGTTTATTCTGGATTAGACGTTGCGCGTCTTTATTTGACAGATACATTTTTTCCTCTTCTAAGCTTTGTTTAATTGCTTCTTCTATATTTGGTAAATTTCTAGATTTTATAATTCCTCTGATGCTATTTGGTAGACCCTCTATAAATATTGTTAAAGCTGTTTCTTTTATAAAGTTGTTAATAGTTTTGGCCTCTGTAGATGATTTTCCATTCACACTGACGTTGCAAAGTTCGTGTAACAGTTTTTCTACCCTCGACGTATATTGTTGAATTGTTTCGCCATGGCGATATCGAGTTGTAGATAGTTCTAATAGCAGATACCCTGGTGTGCGTGTGGCACAGTACGACTCTTCTAGAGTTTTCCTTAGCATTTCCCACGATGAAATATCCTTATGTTGAGTTACCATGAAAGCATTACCTACCAGTTTGGTTTGGATCGCTTCTAACATTATGGGTTGTGTGCTTTCTTCCATATTTTTCATGACAAACTCACAAGCATTTAAAAATGAATATATTTTTTGTGGATTCTCACCATCGAAAATTGGGATCATATTAATTGCAGTTTCAAAAGATAATTTAACCGGTGTTGGGGCCATTGTTTTAACTGGTTCTGTGATTGTAGTTTTAATAATAGAATTTTTAGATACTGGGTTGTCTTTTATATTCTTACTTTGAGATCTTAATGATCGATTACCTGAGGAATTATCTAGATTTTTTAAATATCGAGGTTCAAAATTAGGATCTTTTTCAATAGAATCAGGGGTACTTTCGTCACTACTGCTTGAATTATTTGACATAGGTTACTTAATTACTAGTTATTATTATACACTAGGATTAAATAATATACGATTAATTATTATGTTAAAATAACTTACAGTACTGATAGTAAGACACTACTTGTGTTCGACGTCTTCATCTTTGTTGCGACTTTCCTATGGTCCGTTACTTGGAAGTTGGTTCCGGTTGACCCCGAGTTGAAATATTGTGAATGGCACGTTGTCCAGCGACGTCTTCGAGTTTCCTCTTTTGACGTTTTCCGTCCCAAAATAACTGGCACGAAAACCACGTATATGTGGGTTTATTGATATACGCGTATTAATGCGTATATTTATTTGTGTATAATAGATATCTTATTGCAATATAGTGTCACGGTCAAGGCTGACGAAATCGGGCTGCTGACAAGGTTAATCGACGACAACGATGGTGTGTTGTTGTTGTTTTTTTTTTTTTTTTTTTTTTTAGCGTCCCTAAAAGCGAAAGACAGGAGACAGAAAAATTGCAAACGTTGTCCTCACTAAAATATTTTGAAGCGCCTCCGCGCGTGACGTTGGTCGATGGTAGTGACAGCTGGAATGTGTCGCCCGATAGTTTTGTTGATGTCAGCAAAAGTTGTCGTTACACAATTTTGCGTAATGTGCTGCGTATAACTACATGCAGTAAATGGTCGTATAATACGTATATATATATATATCTGCGTATTATGACGTATAGACGTATATAAACGTGTGGACGTATAAAAACGTATGGACGTACAGTGACGTATTGATACGTAAATTACGTATATTAAGTATATTGATTTTAATGAAAGACTGTGTGTTCACCTGATTGACAGATAAGTTTCACCGTCCTGAAGTATTCTTCAAAGAGCACCGCTGCCACCAGTTGTTATGTCTTACTTGGGTTTGTTCCTTCGTAGACAATTTTGAGTTGTTATCCTCTGTTAAAGAATGAGTTCGCTCTCTCGAAAGTACTACAGTACGCTATTGAAACTTATTATTACAGGAATTAAATTTTAACTCAATGAATTTAAATGATAATAATACTTTTATTTTTATGTAAAACGTACACACAGTAATCGAGTCTAAGACTATTTTACGACTGGCTTATGTACTATGCATTATTCGATGGCGACGGACGTCGTCTTACAAAAGTGCTTACCCATCTAAATTCTACGTTACCTATATTATATTACTATAAGAACAAGGGGTTCCTAACACCTCTTTAAAGTACCACCTTGACCCAATTTGCTAAAAGATAAGGTACTATATGTTGAAATCGAAGAACATTTTCCGGTAAAAATTTTGTATGTAGTATAAAAAAAAAATAATAAACACTATTGTAAAACCATACTAGCTTCCTCGCTCCGATAAGAATCAAAAATTATTAATGATGATAAATTAATATTAATCTCCAACGTTTTAAATCATCTCATTTTCTTCAAACACAATATCATGGACCTATTATAAACAGTACACAAAGTTAAAATTCTCAAAAACTACTGGTTTGAATTTTTATTTCTGATATATAAAAATGATCTTGTAAAGAAATTTACATTCGAAAAAGCGTGTTCTCATTTGAAAAACAGAAGTTTGAGTCACCACCACAAGATACTCCTTAAGTGACACAAAAAAATTCAAGAATTAAAAAAAATGGTCTGAGTATATTTAAAAATTCCAAAACTCGGAATTTGAATAATTTCATTATTAAAAGGAAAAAATGGGGATGAGGATGCTTGCAAATCAACATGTAGGCATATCAAATAAAAGGTACACAGCAATTCTTTAAACAGTAAACACTCAATATTTATAAAAACATAGACCATTCTTTAAAGTTTTTTTTAAAACATTTTAAGTTGTTCTAATATAAAATTTTTGAAAAAAATTATTTTTACGTTTTAATATCATTACTATTTTGTATGTTTTTATTTTTTTTTTTTATGAACAAAATGTATTCTTAAACTCATATTTCGAGTAAGTAAAATATTTTTCTTAGAGTTTTGATTAATAAAAAGAAATCTTCATTTCAAACGAATTCTACAGGTGGAGCGCCCATCTAAATTAAATATATATATATATATCTTTGCTATTTATAACTACTTATTGTATATCAGAAATGTATTCTGCTTCGAAATGTAAAATAAAAAATATATGCTGTCATTCAAAAGGGTAAAAAAATGTTTGAAATTTTTGAATACCTACGTCTTCTATGTTATATTTTTTTTATATTTTTTAACTTATAATTACGTAATAAAAATGTATTCATAAATGTTGATATAGGATGGGTCTTATTAAATTTTTAAAATGGTAATATAAAAAAGTTTATCACACAGTTAGAATAGTGATAAATAAAATACTATATTATTGAAATAAAAAAATAAAATGTCTCACAATCTTTTAATGATTATCTTTGTTTTTATTTCATAAAGTGAATATGAGATAAATTACATTCATTTCTGAAGCATACAATACTTTTCTAAACATCATGATTTATCAAGTATTGAAAAAATTGGTTTATTTTTAATAATCTTAAAGATAAGATACTTGTAGTAATAGCTCACATACTTCGAGGAATGTTGAACCACTTGTCACTTAACTGTTCTTATCTATATACTTTTAAAAAGTTATTGTAAATAAAAAAACAAAAATATTATTTGTTCAATATTTGATATTTATGTACCTACATCAAAATGTGTAGAAAAGTATTCTGCTTGAGACCATATTATATGAAAATGAAACTATAAGTTTTTCTTAAATTTGAAAACCAAAAAGAGATCTCAATAACGAGAAATTATGAAAATCAGATTATTTCCATAAACTGTAGTGTTACTTCAAGCTATGTAAAAACCTTTTTTTTTTCCAACAAAAAATCGACAGAGATAATATGAAATATACGTTCACGTTAAAAAATGTGCCCAGTATAAAATGTGGAAAAATGTGAAATATTAAAAACGGTCAATAATTTTATATTATGGACAATAATCCCTTTATTGACTGTCATGCGCACCTGATTATTCGTATATGTATATTATAATAGCACTTATTTTAAACAGATTATGATTTTAGTATGTTCATTCATTTTGTATATGTAGGTATCTAATTATTAATATTTTGAGATCTTTGTAAACGTTTTTTTTTCTACAAAATGATGGAAAATTGTCTATAAACAAAAAAAGAAATATACCTATATTACAATGTATTAATTACTGTTATTATAGTTATAAATTATGACTTATTGGACTACATTTACACTGACATAATATTGACTAGGTATTGCTGAGGTACTATGGTACACTATTATTATATACTTATCGAGTTAAACGCAGTAAATATATTTTTGCCAAAACATTTCAAAATAAACAGTATACAGGGTGATTCACCGAACGTGCTTTTTTATTTTTAAGAATATATTTAAAATCTGTAACAAAATGTATAAAATATGTAATATACTAATATGGGGGGTACAAGTATACAGGACTGGTCGGCATGATGGAAGGGGTCCCTGAAATGACCCTATTTCATAATACCAAACATGCTTGTACCTTTTTTTCTTTAATAATGCAGTAATTCGAAATCTCAATTTTGGAACTCATATTTAAATATACTTTGAATTCATATTGTCAAATTCTAAATTTTTTAGTAATACTTAAGGAGTGTTTCTTGAGTATACTAACTTCTGTTTTTCAAATAAGAATCCCTTTTATGACCAGTAAATCGTATAATTGATTATTTTTCCGAACATTTTGACGTATTTAAATCAAACTCCTAAAGAGTAGTTTTTGAGTTATTTAACTGTGTGCACTAAAGATAACAGGTCCATAATAAATTAAAATGGGCTTAAAAGTTATGAGTACTCTATAGTGATTTAAAAATTTTAGCAGATAAATATAATATTAATCTTTCAACATTTATAATTTCTGATAATGGTAGTATGATATATTAATAATAAATACTATATTCAACAGGTATTACAATTATTTTATATTTTTTTAAAACCATTTCTAAGAAATATTATCCTTGTTATACAAATTGTATTAACTGAGAAACTACTAGTCTGAATTTAGAATTAAGCACATCAACATATATTTAAAAAAATATATACCCATTAAATAATTACTAGTAAAAAAAGAAAGGTGGTTTGTTTCACTACAAGAAATTTTTTCAGTAGGTAAGTATATCAACAAATATCAAAATTCAGAACTTGATTCAATGTATCTTATGGTTTTTGGATTTTCCACACCTCGGAAGTGAAGGGTGAATACACAAATGCGTTCGGCTCTTAGAAAGTATAAAGTAATTTTATTATTTTATTCGATATATTTTATGTTTTGCTGAAGTATATAATATGTAAACGAGCAACATCAAAATGTGTTTGTTTATCGCAGTTGGATTTTTCGTAAGGGGGAGTACCTAGTAATTAAATGTATTGTGAAATACAAATTATTCATTCTAAACATCTGTTATTGTCAGATTGAGAGTCAAACTCATAATACCCGTTTGTGGTTAACATACATTAAAAAAAAAAAAAAAGTAGTTATACAAAATTATAAAAAAATCACGCTCTATACACATACTAGACTTCCTCGTTTGAGGTTTCTGCACGCTTACAGATGTCGACGTGTAAAACGAGAAACATATATATTAGGCGTCTATATACCTACGTTATAATAATATATACATTACCTATTATATTATACGCACGTGTACTACAATAACTAATGGCATTCCTTCTAATCGAATTATATTCAATACGACCACCCCGAAATGACATGGCACTAAATCGGCTGCAAACAGTGCAAACACGACCGAACACAACACGGCTTGATAAATACTCGCCGCGCTGTATTATGCAGCATCACAATGGTTGACGTACGATGTAGTTGTGGAAAAAAAGAATTAAAGTAATTTAGTGCCAATAAAACAAAACCACGCCGTACGGACACTCGTCGGCAGCATTATTCTACGGCACGACAGAGAGAAAGCATAGGGCCGGAACTGCAAGTCGCCTATTGTTATACGGCTGAATAATATTTATTTTTTTTAAATTGGCCACAATACGAGCGTTGTGTATTATAATAATATATATAGTATTACCCGTGTACATAACATACCTAATAATAGTAATATGGGCCGCAAAAAAGAAGAAACCGAGTGATTGATTGACACGCACAAGGTCAAACCGCTGGGCTCGGAAAAACTTGACGTTTTGGCAGAGGTTTCTATTGTAAGCGTTATATTATTATAATGCAGGCGAATGCAATCGGAAGGCGTAGTTTTTGTAATTTCGACCGCCTAGGGCTGTCGTGTCAAAGTTGGCATTTTCGTCTAGAAGGTTGAAACTTTCAACCACCGATCCGATCACCAAGCGGTTTATTTTTAATTTATAGAGCACACTACTCGGGAGCAGATTCCAAGCACGGTTAAATAGACCAGTTATATCCGGTTTTTACTGCAACTTTTAACATTTTTTTTCTCTAAGGAAAAGCGTCAAACATCTGCGTGTTTACTTTGCCGTTTGTTTTCCAGGGCGGAGATAAACTGCTAACACTGTGATATACGTATCTACGCAGGGGTTAAAGTGGGAAAAAATTCCAGAGGCGACCAATGTCCCCATATAGTTTTAAGTGTTCCATATATAATTGTGTGTATAATGTTTAATGTATAAAATCCTAATTTGTTAAAGGGGCCTCTTTTTTTCGGAGGTAGGGGGACTGAGTCCTCCTCCGTCCCAACCTACTTTAACCCCTGTAACTACGTATTATTATTATATTACCATGGTTACGAAAGTCACGACGACCGGACATAATTCGGCGAATTGAAGTGTTACACGCTCAATGAATATCTAACAGAAACCTAAACGTAATAAGGTAGTACCTATACCTTCTAGGTACTGCCCGAATTCATCGAAAATAATACACAAATATAAAATAAGGTTTTTTTTTTGTTTTACACTTTTCAAAGTCATGGCTAATAATATATCAAAGATGAGGAAACGGGTTAAAAAATATATTATTGTTATTATTGAGTTATTAATTTTTTTTTGTTCATAACGAATTCATTTCACAGTGCACCCTTGAAAAGGCAATAATATATATTATACTGCACAGTAGAATATTGTCTATATCCTTCAAGTTGTTTTTGTGAGTAATCGTAGCAATCAATAATCATAAGTCATAACTTAAATAATATTGTTATAAATCACGTATCATCGTGGTAAAAACACTTTCAAACTGTGAAAAAACAAATCGATTCGTTTCATTAGAAAAAAAACCCAGAATATGATAAATGATAATATATTCGTATAATGTCGGAAAGTTTCAGGTCTCGACGATTGATATTAATTGAATCACACCGAAAAAACTAAAACCCTTTATTTTTTCATTTAAATAATAATTATTCAAATGTATACTGTAGTTGTATAATTGTATGACCACAGTATAAACATATTTACAAATTCTTAGCTCAAAAAAAAATAAACGTTTTTTAAAAAAACAGTTTTTTCAGGTACAATTACAAAAAATTATAATAGCTGTTAAATATGTGTAGTATCGTATCTTAAATACAGAATACTATCCTGGATATAATATCAAGAAGTAAATAATTTTATAGTAAAAGTTGCTGTCTTATTGCAGGGGCAGATCCCCCTTTTTTTTAATTTTATAAATAGAGTTCTTAGTGATAGGGCTTTGCAACTTTACAAGGAAATATTGGAAAAAAAAAATAATAAGTTGTGTACTATAATTGTTTAATTGAGGGGCGTCATTTCAACTTTTTAAAAGGTATGCTAAAATATATAGGTAGGTAGGCAAAAAAAAAGTTCAATAGACCAATATAACAACTATTACAGAAAAATGTTTTTTTCACTATGCTCCAAAATAAGAATCTTTATATTTTCCATGTAATAATCGAATATATTATGAATATAGTATACCTAATTATACTAAGTTTGAACTTAAATTATTTTACTTCAAATTTAAATATTTATAGACACGTTATTGTACTAAATTATATATTATTACTTATATTTTGTTATTTATTCTGTAAATGTGCAGTTACTTAGATTTAAATTATTTTTTCTTTTCGCCCCAACCTCGCCATACAAAATATATATATATACAGTTTTCATCACTATATTATTGGGCCTCCGATCGTTATATATATATCAAATAAATCAAATAGGTAGATTAGTTTATAAACTAAATTTATTCCAGTTATTTAACTGAAAAAAATATATTAAAAGTAGAACATTTTAAATATCTATAGCTAAATTTTTTTTTTAATAGTTTAAATCATGTCAAGAAATTGCTAATATATTTGTGAAAATTAGCAATCTCTATGATTGTTCCGTTATGATTTACAACAAAAACACAAATTCGATGCTGTCGAAAACTGGTGTTACTTAAATACAAAATATATACCTTTTCGTTTTCCTGCTGTATTTTATTAGTTTTTCCTAAATATCATAAAAATTACTGAGAATACCCGATTTTTTACTTCTTGAAGTACCAACCAGATCAAACTAGATTACCGAAATCACCCGTTTTGGGTTGGACGAACTCAAGAAAAAAAGAATAACAAATATCATTCCTTTTGGTTGGAATCAATAAATAAGTTTTTGTGGTGCGTATTAAGCAATTTGCAAATACGTAGAAAAATCTTCCAATCTACTTTAAGATTATTAATATTGGTTAGGGTTGTACTCCTTCTGTAGATACCTTCAAATGATTGTCACTCTTATCGTTCAGCTCACCCATATTATACAACTCTACAGTATTTAATGAAAAATTATTTTATTAGAAAAACAATAATTTTGTGTGAAGTTACTGTGGTTAATAAAATAACGTTAATGAGATTTTTTCATTTTTAAATTTTAACTATCCATAAAAAATAAGTATTAAGATTTTTGAGATGTGATATTATGAAAATATGATATGATTGGCCTTGAATATAATATTATTATTTTATATATACTGAACAGTGAACATTAAACAAAAAGTATTAAAATAAATAGTAATAAATAAAATAGATTTACTATTTATTGATTTGCAAAATTAATACATTTTCCGGTCAAACTTTGAATATTTACAAATAAATAAAATATTATAATATACTTTTGAAACGTATCTTATTAAAATAACATAAGGCAGAAACTATTGAACAAAATCATATTTTTGAATCTAAAGTTGCAGATTAAAAATTAAATTTTTACGTTTGAGTTTTGAGATATAATACCATGGTATAAATTATAATAATATTTTGTTAGTTATCCAGATTAATTATTAACCAAGCATGCTCACCCCGTTTTTCTCTAATAATGCAGCTATTCAAAATCTGATTTATGGAACTTATAAATATAGATTCTTAAATAATATGGGTTTGGAAGATATGGGGACTATAGTGATTTGAAAATTTTAGAGATTAATATCAATCTATCAACAATAACAATTTTTAAAAATGGTCCAAGTATAATAATAATTAATAAATACCCTTTTTTAGGACTATTATCCTTAGAATAAACATTTTAATAACTGTGAAACTATTCTATTAAGTTTTGAATTAGGTATATCAACATTTTGAACAAAAAAATAACCACTAAATAATTTACAGTAAAAAGGTAGATTCTCATTTTAAAAACTGAAGTTTGTATTATGACAAGACCCTAGTTAGTCCTTAATAAGTACAAAAAATCATAATTTGAATAGAATATTTATTATTCAAGGAAAAATGCTTGGTGAATGGCATGCTTGGTGAATCACTCCGTTTATGCCAGTACATATAAACAATATTTTTATTTATGTTATCAATATAAGATATGCATAGTAAAACTATTTAATTATCAATATCAATATAAAAAAATAAGATGTATGCAATTTTAAATAAAACTCTGAGAACAAAAAATTTGAATCTTAATGATTTGTATTTTGGGTAGGTATAAATGTATAATTGAGATAGCTATTTAATATTTGTATATAATTTAAAAACTATCTAAATTATAATCATAAATATAAAGCGATGTACAACTAACTTTATACGTGTGCCGCATACGGTGTGCAGGTTAAATAAAAGTTAAGATATTCATGGACCACAAATTGTAGTAATCATCACTAACCATTAACCAAGAGTAATTTGCGGTGTGCTAAAATTTGAAACTTAGTTGCCAACTGGATGAATATGAAAATACAATAAACAATTTAAGCCAACAATAATTGCGTAATTTACATGAAATAATTTATATTTTATACTTACAAAAAAATACAAAATACTTGTACAATTTAATTATAGGTTCTAATTAGATACTATAACTACAAGACTTAACCTTTTCATAATTATTAATAATAAATGAAAAAAAAAATAGATAAATATTAACTAATATCATATAATATACCGTGTATTTTAAACTCAATTATTATAACTCAAATGTATTATAATGTTATTATATTATAAGTATTTATAATTATTGCCTAGTTGATTATGAATATTAGAATTTTTATTGTGTTCAATATAAAAAAGGTGGGCAAGTGGGTGTCGCTCTGCTGTACAGTAGGTTACAAGTGGGTCACTGTATAATGGATGATATTAAATTTGAATTCAACGGTATAATATCATTGTATAAGAAAAACGATTCTGAGCGGAGACGGTATGTCAGTCTATGTATAAGACATATTATATACATATCTATGGTATTAAACAAAAAATTGACCTATAATAGGTACCTATAATAAATTAAAAATTAATCATATCACAATATCCATTAGGACATTAGGTACTGATAACGCGTTATACATCAACAAAAAATGATGGATTTTGATAAAAAGAAGGTGCTCTGCTGTACAGTAGGTTACAACTGGGTCACTGTATAATGGATGGTAGGTACTCAATTTCAATTCAATGATATAATATCATTGTATAAGAAAAAGGATTCTGAGAGGTTTGTCTGAGACGGTTGTCAGTCTACGTATAAGACATATTATATACTTATCTATGGTATTAAAAAATATTGACCTATAATAAATTCCAAATTAATCTTATCACAATATCCATTAGGTACTTATAACGCGTTATACATCAACGACAAACCCTGATACTATCATATATATATAATAGTACACTTTAGAAGTTTCAAGTACCCACAAATAATATTATTCAATCACAACAAAATAACTAAAATAGTTATTCTAGGTTTTTTAATATGTAATTTCGTCCAAATTTGAATTTAAAATGTCTGTAAAAAATAACTGTGTTCATATATTTTTTAGATTTTTTGGTTACAGTATGAACTATTTATGAGAACCTTTGTGTTGAATTTGCAATCCTTAGCTATAAAAACTGAACATTTTATAATTTATTAATTACAATGATTGATAATTTTCGAGATTTTGATAAATTTTGTCAAAATTTGATCTTTAAATGCTTATAAAAAAAAACTGTGCCTATGTATTTTTAATATTTTTCAACTGATATTGTAACAATATATCAGGAGCCTTGTATTACATTTTTAAACTTTTTGGCCCAACAGATAAAACTTTATTGATATTTATAGAAAAAAAAACTAAAAAAAATTGAAAGCTGTAAATGTCTATAAACAGCTCAAAAAGAGTCAAAATATTTTCAAAATTGTATGGTGTATAGGAAATGCTAATATAAACATTCAGTGAAATTTTCATGTATCTACAATTATTCGTTTTTGAATCACAACAAAATAAGGAAATCGCTACATGGGAAATCGGGTGAATATCCAATGTTGTAAAAATTTGAATTTCAAACGCTCATAAAAATTTAATTTGACTTTCTTATAGACATTTTTCTTTTGATAAAGGTACATAATCTTATAAGGAGTCTTGTGTTTCATTTTCAAATCTTAGATTTAACTAATTAAACAGATTAAAACTAATTTTTTTTTTTTTACTAATTCTTAACTCAAAATAATTTGCTAATTTTCGTGATTTTTCCATATTTTGTTAATTTTTGAACTTTAAATGCTTATAAAAAAAAATTGTGACTAAGGATTTTTAATATTTTTCATCTGCCTTTGAAACAATATATTAGGAGCCTTCTATTAAATTTTCAAGCTTTCGCAACCAACAAATAAAATTTTATTGATATTTTTAGAAAAAAAAACTAAAAAAAAATGGAAAATGAAAATGTCCCTAAACAGTTTCATATAAATCAAAATATTTTGAAAATGTTATCGTGTATAGAAAATGCAAATATAAACAACCAGTGAAAATTTCATGTATAAACTTTTATTTGTTTTAGAGTTACACCAAAAACCAAAATCGATTTTTTGGAAAACCAATTTTGCGTAAAAATTCCCGTTTTTCCTTAATTTGTATGTTGTTTTTCCCGGCGCTTGTGAAAACTACTGGGAAAGAATAATTTGAATTTCAACTACTTGCTTTATTAGTTGCCTTATGTACACAAAATTAAGTAGGTAATAAGATAAGTAAATAGGATAATTTTACCATGTATTTGGTGTAAATTAATACTAGATTTTAGTTCATCCCTTCAAAATTTAAAATATTTTTGATATTTAAAAAATATACATTTATAAATATAACAATTATTGTTCATGACATTTAGTAAACTTAGAAATAATATAAATATATTGAGAGTCGGAGTAAGATTTTTTTTTCGGTACAATAACATACCTACATAATTCAATGAGCAAGCTGTAATTTTTTATCATTACATGACTAACAATAACTCAAAGTTTAAAATTGAAAATTTAATTATTTACCTACTAATTTTAAAACTGGTTTCGTAATTATATAAATGCGTTTTAAATTTAATTAGTTGGTATACTAGATACCTACCTATCAATCTTACAATCTGCATATTTGAAATAAAAATGTATATTCAATATTTATCAATGAAATATCTTACTACCTAATTATATTAATTTATATAGTGGTTTTTCCTATTATATTAACACAAAGGCGTTCAGTATTTTATTTTATTTTTGTTATTTAAATGTTGTGAAATGTTGTATTTAAATATTTTAATCGTACCTATATTAAAAAAATTCAAGTTAGTTTGAACAATAAATTATTGATTGATATCCCCCCTACCACTCTAATCTGGGCTTTGTCTTGTACATTGTTCATGAACGATATAAAATATAAAATATAAATTATAATGTATAAAATAAATGAAAAATTGTACGTTCACCCAAATTCTGAATAGAATTAGGTCAATATTATAGGTCATCGATTAAAAATTTGAATACCTAAGTCATAAGGATATACTTCTAAACACTTATTAAATATTATATTGATAGTTCATACTGATCAGTAATATAAACAAATTATATATAGACATTGGACACAAATAATAATTAAGCTGTACCTATGCAAATTTAAAGTGAAAATGAAAACAGTTATAAATTAAAAGTTTTTATATTCTGTAAAAATATCAAATATGATTATATTTCAATATATTAATAGTTTATACCTATTAGAATATTTGTTAATATTTCTACTTAAATTCTCTTTTTTTAGTACTATAAGAAGTGCGATGAATAGATACTAGTCACCATTGACATCAAGTCTCATAATATTTTATAATTTTAACCTGGTACCTAATTCTAAATATACGAGTAGTAACCCACCTTACTAGTAACTAATATACGAGATTATAACTAAAATAAATATTATATACCTGCTACCTATAATTGGTAGGTAGCTTAAGTTATATATACTGCTAGTAAATGTCTGATGTGTCTTTGACATCGGTTGAATAAAAAATGGTCAAAGAGTCCGTAGACTCTATATAAAAATATAATAAACACAACAATAACTTTACACTAAAATATATGTTGTTAAAAACCATCACAAGTTATTAAGTTAAAATATGTTAGGCTGAACATTATCAATAACAATACCAATAATTGTTGCATATTATAATACTATAATAGCATCAAGTCTGCCACATTTCGCAATATTAATTTAAAAGTTGAAATTTAGTCTTAGACATTACTAAAATTATTACCAAACATTAAAATTCATTAAAAAAAATGATAATTTTAACTTTTGAGTGTTGAGTAAAACATAATAGAATTATTAGGAAAAATTATTTATTCCTTTTATATTAGGTAAGTAGGTTATACGGCCTATTAGGTATGACATACCTACCTACTACAGTAATTTCAAAAAAAAATAATGTGTTCCTTGAGGGTAACACTTAAAATAATACTCTCCTTCTGATGAAAATATAAAAATATGTTTTGATTCAATGAATTTCACGTCTGTTGTTCGAATGCGGAATAAATAAGTTTCATTGTATTGTAATAGATGGGTAGGTACGTTGATTCCCAATTACCTATATAATTATATGTAAATCCTAATCTAGACCAGCTATATTATCTTGTCTCGTATCTCGAATTAAAACAATAATTATATAATAACTACAAGGATGATTTATTTTAATTTTAATTATATGAAATATAGTAATAATGTGCGTTACTTATTAAAAATTGTTTTAGTTTGTTTGTGTTTCGACGACCTTAACAAGTTTCGTTTTAAAATAACGGTCATTTCACAAAATAGTTGTCGTCAAGTGTCCATAAAAATTGTTGTGCATATGTCAACAGCAATAATAATAATAACAGAACAACAATAATAATATTATAATAACATTAACTATATTAATACAGGGCTTATTATTGTTATTATTATTATAACATATTATGATTTGATTATATAAAGTTAAGTTAACCGGTTTGTTTTTCGTGAGAAGGAAAAAAATTGAAGACTGGTTTGGGTATTTCCTTGGATAACATTCGTGTAAGTTGAAGGTCAATACACTGAAAGCGATTAAAATTTTGTTTACAACAAATATTGGCGAAATAAGAAACGTGCGCGGACCCTATATAAACGGCAACCAGCAGATGCAGAGGTATCAGTGTTCAGCGAACATTACATTTTCAAAGACGAATATTCAGCAATCTCAAGAAACATGAAATCTTACACAGCGGTATGTATTGCTTATTCGATATTATTGTTGGCCCATTAAATTTTCAACAAAACATTTAAATTTTTTTACTTAATACATATTTTTCTAAAGTAATATACAAATAACGTAGAATTGTTTATAATTTTGAGATATTCTAAAAACAATTAGCGTTTTCTTATCAAATGCAAATAGCCTAATTTAACCTGCACCAATATTATAATAATTGTTGAAAAATTATTTATATCTGTCTTAAAAACTGTTTTTCAAAAATAAAATAAAAAAAATAAAATACTAAATCTTTACTCTGTTCAATAACTAAAATAATAAACATTTTCCCTTAAAATTTTATATTTTATTAAATCTAATTTCATATTTACCACCCCTATTTTATCTACTTTATTTCATGTACCTGATATACCTAGTGTTATATTCACGTGGTTTTGTATATTTTTTAATGTATATAAATATTAAATATAATATATTACAATTTAATTACTAAAATAACTCTTTACCTATTTTAGTGTTTTATTAGTTTATTATTCATTTTACTTTTAACTGCTCAAATATTTGCCTTAAAATTGTATCCATTTATTCCATTTGATGAATATACAAAAAGTTTAAAATATCAATACTTACTTCTTAGAATTATATCACACGATATTTTACCCATTATTAAAAAATGAACTTAATATTGAAAGAAATATTATTGTTGTATAGATATTAGCTTTGTGCCTTGTCGTCCTCGTGATGACTCAACAAGCAACTTCCGAACCAGCTCCTGCACCAGCTAAGAGTGGTCACCACAATAATGGTGGATACGGCGGTGGATACGGCGGTGGACACGGTGGACATGGAAATGGTGGATATGGAAATGGTGGATATGGAAATGGAGGATATGGTGGTGGTCATGGAAATGGTGGTCATGGTGGACATGGAGGTGGTGGACACGGAGGACATGGATCACATGGATCACATGGACATGGACATCATTAAAACAATTTCTATTCTAATCAATACAGCACAACAATGTTAAAAAGCTATTTATTTTTTTTTTAAATCAATTTTTATATCATGTTTAATGATAATTTAATAAACGATAATTTATCAGGTGATTTTCACCTGTTTCAAACAATTAAGAGTTAATTCATTCTTTTTTACACCTAATCTACATTGTGATATGATTTCACTTGCTAAAAAACAAATATTATACTATTGACTTAACCATAGGAAGTATTTGGTTAACATTTTATCATCGTCCACAAAATATAAATTATAGGTGTAGGAAAAAATCTTACTACTTTTATTATATATTAAACTCTTTGAATACTTCTTATACCTACAAAACCATTTTCACACACTTGGACAACTTCATATAAACAAGCTCACACATAATATTCAAAATCAGAATAGGTACACCTACACCGGGCTACACACTACACACTGTATATTTGTATTTTTGATTATAAATTATCAGAATAATCATCAGTTATGGTTTACCGAATTGAAAATAAGTTTGAAAAATATAAATTCAAATAAATTGCTATTATCGTATATAATCACATTTTTCATAAAAAATATATACTATTTAAATCACAATATCAATCTTTTACGATGTAGTTTTAACTCGAAACTAAAATCACGTTTATATATTATGTATAAAATAGATTCCTGGGTAACATAATATAATATATATATTATATATATAATAAAACATTAACATTAAAATGTTCTTATATTATTTTAAGTCTTATCGAATTATAATATGGTATCTAGTGCTGGGACCGTAAAATAAATGAAAAGTCATATTGCTATTTAATGTACATTTTTGGCTATTATTTACTATTTATATCTATTAAGATTTAAGTTATATTTAACGGTGAATAGCTCAGCTAAAATCACAAATTTGAAATTATAATTACGTTTATTTTTTATTTGCCTCAGACATCACTGAAGTTAGCAAAGCAATAAGCAATTCAAATATTGAAGTATATGAAAATATGAGTACATACAAATAAGTCACTCTAATCAGTGTTTATATTTCATCGACTTCTTTGTCAAGTACCTATAATATAATATAAATATTTAAAAGTATCACGAAAAGAAACAAGTTTGGAAAAATGAGTTAAGTTGTCCATACACAATATGTAGTAGTCTATATTTATATCACGAGTCACTACTAACAATGTTATAGTATCGAATCTGCTTAGAGGTTTGTAGTAAACAAAGAATAACATAATAGGATCATACGCATACCCGTTGACATTCGTAAAGCGCCTTGTAGCCAAGGAATGTTTAGTACCTACCAAATATATCTGTTGACTGTTATGGCAAAAAGGTTTTCGTCAAGGTATAAGGGATCTCTGCTGACACTGCAGCTGACTGTTGAGGTGGGCTTTAAATTAGGTACTTAATTTCTAAATTATCACTACACAAGACTGACTCAGTGTCTGGTTTTTCACGCAAAAGTACGATTTTTGAATTCTTGTGGTCAAAATCAGAATTGCATGCCAAAAAATAAAAATAAATAAAATTAGTGTCCAACTTTCATGGCATTTCACGGACTTTACAGTAAGGTCGCAAGTTCAGTGTCGATGTGACCGTAAGTATCTCCATATAAAACAATATATAATGAGGGTTTATCAACAGTTATCACTTAACCACTTGGTATATTTTAAATCAATTTTAATATATTCAAAAATTAAATAAGACTAAAAGTAGCCGATTAAAAAAATTCAAAAATAACATTTAGTCAACTGTTGACGGCTGAAGGGAGGGGGAGGTCAATACTTGTAACACCTGTGATTGACCCCATAGTCATTAATGAGTGATTTCGTTAGATAGATTACGGGGTCATTGATACTTGCAGTATTATAGACATTCGAGTCAAATTCGTTCCGGCGTTCGGACTTAAAGTACCTAATTAAAAGTGGACTTGATCCACTTTTCGATATTTTTTCACTTGTTATAATATACCTATGCCAATATAAATAGTATGTTTTTAAACATATACGAACAGTTTCTTCAACTTGTTGTGATTATAATAAAAATTATTTATTGGTATGCACAGCGCACCTACTTAAATAATATAATAGTATATAGGGAGAAATATACTTATAATTTCATACTATAATATTATACTTACTTAACTATTAATGAAAAATTAAAAATGGAAAATAGTAGGTTTATGAATACTGGAACACTTCTATTGATTACAGGGTAATGGAGTAACATGTCACGAATCAAAAAAGAAGTTTACCTATAGTTCTTAATAACCTATACATAGCTTATTATAAATAATTAGTCGAGGTTGCTTCAAAGTTCAAATTTATAATTCAATGGCTGAAGTTATAATAAACTTAATTGCATTATTAATTGAATTTTTAATGTACAAAATCCTGTTAATAAAATTGCCTAACCTAACTTCCTCGATATTTTATTTTATTTTAATTATAATATTGAACAAACTACTAGGTACTTACTAATCTCACTATATATGGTGCTGAATTCATATATGGTCGCAGGTCAATAACAATACCTCTTTCATCTTCATCAACTTTCAATCTCTGAAATATATTTATATATATATATATTATACATTATTTAATTTTATAAAATATATTGAAACTAATTGAGGGATAAGACCTAAAAACACATATCATATAATACTTATAGACGAGTGTATCTGAGTTATTTAATAATATTGCTCATTTAAATGATCAAATACATGAAAGAAATTATGAAGCAATAACTATCAAAAATATTACTACAAAAACTATCAACAAAATTATAAACCTTCATGTTGGAAAGCATAACTAAAATTTTTATAAACGAACCTGGAACTGTTGAGTGTCGTGACAAGTATACGTTGACTTTCTAAGGAGCTCCAGTTTTGTACAATAATTTTCATCGTGCAAAGGAGTGAGGTATAAATTGTGCTCAAGGATGACGTTTAACTGAGACCGAAGAATAAATCCTTTAAGCAAGCCATAACATTTATGCTCTATATTCCTTGTCTGTGAACAATGTTTTAGAAGACATTAAGACATTATTAACAAGTTGTGGAACTTGGTAAATCCCTTATTCATATATTTACCCGACAGAAGCAAACTTTTGATGCTACCACAGGAAACCCGTTGTGTTTAGTTGTGTTCAATATATCCACTAATTTTCCAACCATTAGTATGTGAGGTATTGCACAGACTGTATCACTCATAAAGTCTTCTGTCGTTATATCGCTAGTTAAAGGCGGTGGTTCGCTTACTAATAAAGGAACACCCGACAGCTTAATCTGCATTTCATAAATACCCTTTTGAACACATAAATCAAAATTAATCACAATTATAATCACTTTTGCCATACAATACTTATCACATTTACATAAATAATTTTAAATTTAAAGTCGCGTAGGCCATATAATTATTATCCAGTTGAAAATTAATGCAATATAATAAATGTATAATATATATATTTATGTTTAAATATATTTAAATATATTTGTTATGTATATTATTATCATTCATTAAATCATACATGACGTAGGTATAGGTTTGCAGTTTATTTATTTTGTTTAAACTTAATTTTGTTTATCTAATAAGAACTGCAACTTATGAAACCCTTTGAATTATATTTTTAATCTTTTTAACTTAGAAAAAACTGTCCATAGTATGTATGTAACTTGAAAGTTCCAAGATATTCTGAGAATTGTACCATGATTAGCAACTGATAAAGTAAATAAAATAAAATATTAATATATATTATATATATATAAATATAAATATTTATTAATTGAACATTTCAAATACATCTATGGTTATTTATTTTTAATTACAATAAATAAACAATATACATTTTGTCGAAATCTGTAGGTATTGCGTAAATCTCGGTTTTCTATAATGTTATTTTTTGTTTATATTAATTACTTAGAAAATTACTGAGAAGTACCATACATATTTTTTTCCATAAACCCTCTCTTAATGTTGAAAATTCGACCAAATACATATACAAAAATCATAGTAAAACCATGAATTTTATTGTATTTAACAAATGTATCTTTTAATCAGTTAATTAGTTATTGTTTTTAATAACTACGGGTGTTAGAGCCGTAATCCATTAAGAAAATAAGTTGATACAAATAAATAATTCCCGAAATTCCCGACTAAATAATATATTGATATACATATATGTGATGAATGATGATTAAATAGAAAATAATTTAAAATATGATATCCAAGTGTCATATAATACTATTATAACGTAGTTATATGCATTTTACTATAGCTTATGCAACTTACGTCTGTAAAAAAATCACCGGTCCATTTAGCTGTGAATAATGTTATCATCAGTGGCAACAAGAACTGAACATTTCCTGTGGCTTCAATAAAAACAACAGTCAGACTTATAGTAGCTCTGACGATTCCTCCTAATTGTGCTGCAGCACCGAGTAATGCGTATTTCCCTGGGTCAACTCCAATCTAAAAAAAAAAAAAAAAATGAATACCATTTCTCGGTTTATCAATAAAATAAAACTCGAATGGTACGTTTTAGATTTCTAATTATAGGTTTCATTATTGTTCGTAGTTACTTATATAGTTTCGATTGTTTGTATTTAGATATTTAAATAAGATTGTTGATTTTAAGTAATTACTTACTGTATAAACAATTAAACTGTTCAAAATATACTACCAAAATATTAAGGTTGCCAAATTTTTGTTTTTAATTGTACTTGGAATTATAGTTTATTTCTTTGTATTAAAATAGGTTTAGAAACAGGGAATTTATCACCATCGCAGAGTGAGCTTTTCTAACTTCTTTATTAAATACAAATATATTATTTTTAAGAAAACGTAAGTAATAACGATTGTTAGTTACCTACTATATATATTTAACGAAACACTTTCGATATATACTTTATATAAAATGTGAGTTTTCTCATCTCATATTGCATTACTATTGCATTGTACATTTTCTGAAATAATCTCTTCCTGGAGATAATTCTCTCCCCCCCAATGTAAGGTGGGTTCAAAATTCACTGTGCCGTGTTGTATTACTTATAGTTATTACTTATTATATAATATGATACAATTCGTTGGTAACAGAATGTTGGAAACACGTTACACTGACAATACAAGTTGTATATTATATTCAACTTTGTTTGACACGCGTGTTGTAAACCCTTACTTATAACTTCAATTTGTTTCCAGTTAAACAAAACTTTTATGAATACAATTAAACCACTTTTTGACATATTATAATGAAAGTAAATACCTAATCGTCAACAACGTATATTTAGAATGAACAAATATTTGTAGAAATTAAACTTCAAACCAGTACGATGAGTATATCAAGTACCGGTGACTTAAAATGTTTTAAACTTAATTTAAATTATAGCTATGATATTATTAGGTATTAGGTATATGACTAGGGCGTGGATTTTAATGTCCTACAAAAAACAAGAAAAATGCCTTTAAAAATACTTCTTACTTAAATAATATTGCAAAAATTAAAACAAAAATTGATATTAATTACTAAACAAAAATTACCTACCTATTTGTACTATTTAAATGTACATAGTTGTGTTGTAAATCATAAATAAAAATACCTATCTTTATGATATACTCGTATACAGTATATCTTCCTGAAGGATATGTCGTTTGTCGTTTTCTAACACTTTTGTCCGGTATATTTGTAGAAACATACGCAATGAAAATAATATGAACACCCAAAAAAAAAAAAATAATAGTAAATTTTTTTTTTTTTTTTGGCGGATTGCTTATGATAAATTCTCATAAAATGTTATCCATTTCTTTATAATATTTACTACAAAAGCAGGTACTCAAAGTTAAAAAAAATTCCCTAAAAATTGCAAAAATATAATATTAGAAAATTTGTATTTTTAAGTTCTGAATGTATTTGACATATGAAATGAATTTGGTGATTGGAAACCCATATTTTGAGATATTCAGAAACAAATACAATTCAAATTTAAATCCATTCCCTAATTATGACTTATTCAAATAATAACTACAATTAATTTGCGAATAAAAATTTTTTTTTATAAAAAAGGAGGGAATAATAATATAATTACATAATTATTATCTTAAAATATCCTTAAAAGTTTTTAAAATATGAAAAACAATTGTGTTCTACACGAGTTTAATTAGTTCGTATTTAGTATTAAAATATTTTACACATAATACTATACTGTTATGTAACAATGGTTTATTTTAAATAAGCTGGAAAAATTTAAAAAATGTTCATAATATTTAATGCATTCATATTTTAACTTATACATTTTTTATTTGCTAATTGTAATATAACATTATTTAATATTAATGCTATATTGTAATCGTATAACCACTTACAGTACCAGGAGAATAATAATGAATAACTATGCTTGCGATGCGTCCCCAAGCAGCTCCAATCAATAACGAAGGCAAAAACAATCCAGCTGACATGTTAAGACCGACAGTTAACTCAGTTAATATGAAATAAATTACACAATAAACTAATAATGGGACGACTGAATATGCTTCTGTTAATAACAGAAAAAGATTAAAAAACTATTAACAAAATCTAAAAAATAATATTAATTAGTCGTAATGTTTTATTTTATTATTATATAACATATAGGTACCTATTGAAAAATAAATAAATGAATATAATAACTTGAATAAATAAAAAAAGAAACTTTCTTAAAAATTGAATATTCTACAATATTTTTTTTAATGACATTACCGTTTATAAATTGAATAATCATATTAGATATTTATCGTTTTAATATATACATATTATAAATAAATATAGCTCTTAGCTCGTAATAATTTAAAATATAATATTATGTGTATTAAATTGCTAATGCTATAAATATTTTACCTTTATCATTTAAGATTCTTTTTATTTTATATCTAATTTTTAAAGATGTTCATTCCCAACTCAAATCAATTTCTTTTATATAATTTGAACAATGAACGACTTCACATTTGAAAATATTTATGCAAATATAAAGTCCTTAATATTTGTACAAGGTAAAAAATAAAAATTAAGTCGAGTGACTGCATTTTGTCTTTGGTATATTATTCTTTTTTTAAAAAAAAAATAAAATGCTTATTATTGACTTTTAAAAATCGAATAGGTACCAATATTTTATTTATAGGAATAAAATACACGTGTTAAATTAACTGCCTATAAACTATTACACACAAACAATTTATAATTACCAATCGGATAATGAAATAATGATCTGATACTTTCTTCTTGAGTACGAAGCCAAAATGAGCTTATTTCATTATAACTCCCTGCTGGACAATACATCTGCAACAAACCTATCATAAAGGTAAAAGCCGTTTTCATAATAACTATAATCTAAAACTATAAAAGTGTTAGTAGTAGACTTAAGTTTTAATTAATATTAACTTATCACTACCTAGTCATCGTTTAAATTCATCATACATTCGTATACATTTATTATAATTAACATTATAACAGACAATTGATAATGCATACAAACTTTTAATACAAGATAATTGAACTTTGATTTCTAATCAAATATTAATATTTCAATTTAGTGTTTAATATGTAAATATATATAAAGTCATTCAAACTCAAACTTTTCGGTACAAACACTGTGGAGATTATAATTTTAAGTTCTTAATTCTTATGCCATATATCTAGTTGTTTGTAATGTAAAATTGTTAAGTATTTGTAAGTTTGTATAAACTAATTTTATATTCATAGAGAAAAGTACCTATAGTATTAACTAACAATGAAAATAATGTTAGATAGTGAGAGAAAATTAATTAAAAAGATAAAGACACGTTTAACTTATTATCCTATTAGATTATTTTTAGCGTATTTCTTACTTGTACTACATTAGACGAGCTTATCTCTAATTTTGTTTGACAGTTGTTTAACAAAATCATGGATGTTAAATTAATTATCGCAACAAACACTGCGACGAATACTGATTCCATAAGTTTTTTTCTGTTGGATATAATGTGTCTAAACAAATAAAACGTAAAGTTTATTCCAATATAGTATTTAATAAATTGTTGAAAATAAATAAATTTATAAAAACCAACTTCATTCTGAAAATGGATAAATGATAATTAATATTGACAAATAAAGCTCCAAGTAAACCGCCGAATATCCCAAATATAATAAAAATGGGGAATTCTGAATAAGAAAAATAAATTGTATTTTCATTAAACTTCCCAAAAAAGTAAATACTTTTGCTGTGAACAGATTCTGATGGATCTATAGAAAAGTGTAAGTATATTAAATCTTTTATTATGAGGCACATTTGTGTAGTACAAGAAAACTCACTTGTATTATTTGAAAACAGTACGTTTTTACCAGCGTTATATGTTGGAAAAGCTATTGCTGCACAAAAAAACACTTTCCACATGAGACTTGAGCTCCAAAAACTTGTTCCTTCTTCGAGACTCATTAATGTCCCTCCTAAAAAAATCAACAACAAATAAATACAAAAGTTTCTATTTTATAAAATTTAGAAATATAATATAAAGTCCAGTAAATGTTATAGTTTTTTCTTTTAACCATTACATATTTTTTTCGCTATTTGCTTTTATTATTTTTTTTTGTTGAAATAGTAAAATAAAAAGTAGTAAATAATTTTCAATATTTAAAAATTACTAAATATTAATATTTCTATCTATTTGTAGATATTTTTAATCTCTAATGAGTAGTTGGACCCTCACTACCTAACACCTAAAAATTATATGCGCGACAGTCGATGAGTAGAAATTTCAAAGATAACTAGATTAGTTAAAAGTCAAGTTTGTTATTCCCAACAATGTTTTTCACCATTTTAAAAATCGACTTCAAAATAGTATAGAAAGTAGGCATAATGTCTGTATATTTATTATTTAAGAATAACGATTTTTATAAAGTTTTTTTTTTATTGTTATTGATGACAACGAATATTTTTAATTTCGTATTTTGAAGCAGCTTTTTTTTCCACGAAATCAAAGCATAATTTTTATTTTTATGCATTTTGAGTTTAGACAAGTGGTAAAGTGTCAGATCTTTAAAGGATAGGTGCCTCTCGAATACGTGCTACACGAAACTTTTTAAGCGCGTTACCGACTTTCGTCAAACATTTTAAGCTTAACTGTACAACTTAGCGAGTATCTGATGACGATGATACATACAACTACTGAATAAGATCGAATAATTAAAATTTATAAAGATTTTCATTAGTTAGGTTTCGAAAGTGTGCTACCTATATACCAATATTGGTCGGTACCTATACTCTATAGAATTAATACAATAGCGTTGTAAATATAGTACACATGCCATAAGTACATATTTTCGATTATAAACTAGGTATATATTATACTTTTTGAAAATTAAAATGATATATTTACCTACAGGCGATCCAAAGGCGGCCGATAATCCCGCAGCAGCGCCTGCTGCCATCATGTCTCTCCTTTCTCGATCATTTTGTAAGGGTCCAATGACTTTCCGACCAGGACCGTTTCTAAAACCTTTCCACCAAGCTTCTACGACTGAACCACCAACCATTGCTCCAATGTGGATCAATGGTCCTTCCTGAAATATTGATGTGTTTTCAATAACGAGTATCCAATAAAATAATATGGTCAATGGTAATGTTTTATTATATAAATATATGTTTCATTTGAAATACAAAAAAGTTATAGGTACGAACATAATATTTTATTGGCTTTATAACATTCTCTGTTTTATTTCTTAAGTTTGTACATACAATTTATTATTATTAGTATTATTATTATTATTATTTATTATTTTTTTTTTAAATTATTACACCAGGTTACTGAAAACCCTAAATAAAATTTGATTTTTCAATAGTAAATAGTTATCGTGGTTTCTAATATAAGGCTATATGATTTTTTTGTCTGTAAACTTTGATGAGCTAGGTATATCAGAAGTATCACTAATGAGTGAAGTGTACAAAGTGATCAATTGATATCTTTCTACTTTGGTTTCAAAATCTTTTATTATTTTTATTATTATTAAAAATCAAAATAAACAAAATAGTGCAATTTATTATTGTTAGCGATATAGTGTTATAACAAAATATACAAAATACCTTTCCTCCACCAAGACCTGCTATGCAAACGCACACCACGCTTATTACTTTTACCAACAAACATCGAACGGCCGTCATTCTCGGTATACGAATTCCGTTTAAATAAGATATTACAAACGGAATACCACTTCCAGCAGCAGAGGGCTAAATAATGTATAACAATTATAGAGTATTAAATATTATAATACGGAATAAAATATACAAAATATTATTGGTAAAATGAAAATATAATTTTTTTTCAACGTCAATTGAGCAGATTAAAGAACGTTATTATTTTTAAAAGGTAATGATTATGGAAAAATAATAATGTAAATATTTTTTTTTACCGAATTCGTACTATTCAAAATATGTGTCTGTGTCCTATAGAGAAGTTCGAAAAATAACTGAATTATATCTGATGTTTATAAAAAAAAAATTTAAAAATATGTATGGGCAATACAAAATTATGGTTAGTCACATACATAATCATTGATATTATAATATTTATGTATTTAGTTTTTGCATTGTTGTACCTATCGGGTAAAAAATTAATTTATGTAAAATGTACTAAATTTATAATACTTACAAATCTCAAAACCTTTTTTTTTAAATAGTTTATTATTAATCAATTTGTTTCAAAGCAAAATAGTTTGAAACATAGTTTCTACACAATGTTGAGTAACTATTTAATGGGTATTTTAGTATTTTACCAAGGTTTATATAGTTGAAATTACTGTAATTCTTGTTTTTGAATATTTATATTAGCTACCACCAAAGACGTCATAACATTATACAAACTATTATATATAATTTTATAATTAACCTCCATGAATAGCACTACACAGCATCCAACCAGCGTAGGGATGACGGTGAAAAGTATCCAAATAATCAGACACTCTACCGTGGAGTGCTTAACATCAATACAATTTCGAATCGATTGAAACTTCCAATTACAGAAATATTCAATTACAGTATCAATAAAAATTCCAACTGCTGCAGTACATATGGCGATCGAAAAATAAATAAGCCATCTAATCACATTACTCGCCACTACTGTCTTATAACCGTTTAACTTTTCTTCTCTAACAGTAAGTTCACTTTCGTAATGATCGTAATCCAAACTCTGAAAACATAATAATTTATCGTATTATTAAATAACTTGATTAGGGTCATAAAAGCACGCTCCAATATACATTTTACGCAATAGTTAAAATCTCACTTCATAATCCGACGATACGTAATTTATTGAGTGCGATCTAGGTTTCGAGTTCACTGCAGACAAAGTGTTACTAATTGTTGACAGGCTGGATCCCTACAAAAAAATAAAATAAAATCTAAAATTCATTTTTTAAAATAATGCAACTGAAATACGAATAACAATTTAAAAAAAAGTGATATAGTATATACTTTGCTTCAAACCAACCCGTACAATCTGTCTAGAAGACTTTTGTCAATGGGTGGTTTCATTTTATTGTATTAATTGTATGTTATCTATATTCATTACTATGTGGGTAGTAGTTAATATTAGTTATTCTAATTACTTATTGTGTTTAAAATACATATTTTAAGATTTTTCTAATAACTCGTGTGTCTCCTGTGATAACTTTTATTAATATAATTAATAAAGGAAAACCAATAATGTCTTTTGGTGTTTTGAGTTCAGCCAAATAAAATGTTAAATATACAAGGTACCTAGATACGTATTATGTTTGTTTAGAGGGACTAGAAATGTCGTAATAAAACAAATTAAATGCTTCGCATCAATGCCAAATGTCGACCTCTCCCTCGGTCGGGCATTCATCCAGTTGGCAAAAAAAAAAAAATATATATATATAATGGTTGTTTTTTTTTATTACTGTTTGGCATTTGGTGTCATTAAAACTCAATATGACTGAACATTTTGGGAACAATTTAAATAAATTTATTATAAGTACAGTTACTATATTTGTTAGTTTATGGTTAATATTATATTTTTAAAAACAGTGTATTAATTAAAAACTTATAATAAAAAATACTCAGCAATTAACATTATAGAATATTTATGTAATATTCCAAAAAATAACAAATAAAAAAAAAATTATGAGTAGAGGTTGATTTTAGCAATGTAATTATTCTATAAAAATGTACATAACAATTTTCGGTTTAAAACATTTTAGGAACAATTTTAAATACACTATGATGATTTATGGTAATTATGATTATAATTTGTAAAGTTGTTCCTAGAAAGGTAGTTTAAACAAAAAATGGTAATAAATACCTCACGATTGTTATTCATACATCCAACTCCGCTCATGAATTTTGACTTGTGAAAATTATAATTTAAAACGTGCGTAGTAAATCCATAGTTATCGATTGCATTATTCTAATAAAAAAATATACATACACATAGATAATGTAATTAGGTATAGTCATTAACACAAGTAGAAATAATGTAATATAAACTTGCCATTTTATTTTTTTAATAATTATTTTAGGTTTACATCAATACTATCAGAAGTTATTGTTAAAACACTAACAAATGATTTTTTAACGATTTGTGTAATTATCGGTAGCGATGTAACACACTGACTGCAGTTGCTCTATTGGCACTAAAATTAAATTTATCTCACTACGACTACCAATACAATTTTTTGTGACTTATAAAACATTTCGTCACAATGGTATTGTAGTTTCTATATAGTTTTATTATAGTCTTAATTCTTAACACGATTCTAATTCGTAGAAACCGTTTAATTAGGTATGCATTGAACAAAATATCTATTTAAATTAATTATTTCCAATACATCACATTATTTTAATATTCCTGTATATAGGACATAAGTATATTGAACTTGCTAAATTTGAAAGTGGCAGTGCTGTCGAAACGGAGCTAGGAAATTGGATACATAAAAATAATTATAGCAATATAATATATTTTTATATAAATACCATATTATAGTACAACAATGAATTATGTAATTTAAATTCAGGTTGAGTGAACTTGGTAAATAATCTCAAAAAACTTCACTCTTAAATACCCGTCTATAATGATAGAAAATGCTTATTTAGACCAGTAGGTATCTAATTTTTAGTATTTCGCAGAAAACGGGATATTCGTTAAAGAATATTATCTTTGGGCAAACAGGTTTCCGGTTAAGACAAATTTGGTTTTCCTTAATTACTATATTATACCAGGAAAGGTCAGTGGCGTGAAACATAGGATCCAAGTGATGCTCAAGCAACACCTTAAAATATGGGTGGGCGGGTATTGATAGAAGAAAAATAGAAAATTGTATAGGTCGGTATTATGAGGGGTAGGTCACCTAAAATTATTTGAGCAACACCAATTTTTTTTATGGTACACCCCACTGGGAAAGGTGGATACACAGTTAAACAGTGCTATGCGGTTAATAAGAGGAGTGGTACAATCAACACCGATACCATGGTTACCGGTAGCCGGTAGGTACTATCAGAAAAAATGAAACATTAGTGAGACTATTACCGATACCTACAAGAACTCAATCCTCTACAAACAGTTGGAAAAAACGCCAAATATCAGACTAAAGTCAAGGAAAATGCCATGGGCCAAGGTTAGAGAACTAACTCAGCCGAAATTCCGTAGTGCGAAAAAATTACGGGAAGAGTGGGTGGGAAATACGGTATTACATAAAAATTTGATAAGGGATCCCACACAAAGAGTAAAAGGGTTCAAACTCTCACGACAAGAGTTTGTAGTTCATAAGCGATTAAAAGCTGGACTCGGAAGATGTGGGCATATGATGTACAAGTGGAAACTAAAGAATAGCCAGAAATGTGGTTGTGGAAATGACAGTCATGAGTTATGAGACATAATATTGTATGTCACAGACGAATGTCCGAATAGTAGGTCCGTGTTGGGCATCAGTGGAATTAATGAAGTTACGCAGGGAGCAATTTAATGGATTAGGGCTTTGGACAAAAAAATCTAAATTTGACTATAATATACTCTATAAATATATAATATTGTATTAATCTTACTTAAAAATGTATTTTTAAAATTTTACTGTGTTGCCATTCGAATAGGTATATAATATATAAATATTATATTATACATATAAAATTATTAAGCAACTTCGGTTGCTCACTCAATTTCAGTATCAGCACTTTTAACACTAACTTTGAACTTTATCGGTGACGACGATAAAATAATAATATAATAATACAACTAGAACCGAAAACTTTAATAGATTTTAATGACATGGACATATTATACCAATGTCAAATCTAACGCCGTTTATAAACGATAGTTAGGTATAATATGGTTAGAGCGATACGTGAGTGCATAAAACGGAACGTTTGAATCGCATCCGCGTTAAACTGTATCGAAGTTTATGGGGATGGAAATAAAATAGAAAAAAAAGATTATACGAAAGAAATAATATTCGACTTGGGTCCTGGTACGAAATGGACCACCACCGTGTTGACTGTGCGCGGTGCGACGTATAATAGTCGCCGTCGGTTATTTATCGCGTGGCAAATCCTCCGGCGGCACCATAGCAGGTATGGGCTGCAGAGTGCAGATATATATATATATATATATATATATATATATATATATAATATTATATATATTGGTAAAGTTGAGAACCGATCGTAATATCGCGAGTCCAACCCCCCCCCCTCACACAAACCCCTAGACTACATACCAGCTCACTGCTCGTATGTTGTAGTAATCCAGAAGTTATAATCCTTTCGAGATTATTTCAAACGGTGCGGGTAGTGTAAGTACGCGCGCGTATTCCGGAACATTATGATAAATTTATGTTTGTGGTACTATAATGTACACGTACAACACTAATATACTATAATATTAATAATATATTATAATATACAGGGTGACTATATATTTCAACGCGCTATTAAACAGTCAATTTTCGTGAAATTATGCTTTTACATAGTTAGAGATGGGTCTATAGTCCATACTGAACAAGTCTAAATTACGCAATCGATTTACGTTTTTGGAAAAAAAAAATTCTAACCTTTCAAATCGAGTGAAAACAATTTATAGAGGAAAATTAATAATTTAGCCGTCCTTACGTATTGTATAGACAACTCAATTATTATTCTTTGACCTATAAATAGCTGACGTTGACCATTGTTGGCATCAATTGTCGATGATTTTATTGTACGTATATATATTAGGTAGTTTGGTAGTTAGAAATTAGAATTGAACCATCATTTGACGACTCAATATTATGAATCGACGCAGCACTGGATATTTATAATAGGTAATATATAAAGGGTACATTCACGTTTTGTGGTTTTCAATAGGAGAAATTCGAAACGCGGCGATTTCCGTTTGGAAAAACATACATGAAATATCTCACTGCAATAAAAAAATTATAATTTAAACAGAAAAATATATAAGTATAGCATTTCAAACAGAAATCCGACCGACGATAAAATGTACGACAGTTTCGCGTTGTTGAGATAATCGTCCTGTATACATATATATATATATATATATATATATATATATAATATATATATATATATATATGAGGTACTCCCCACATAGCATTTATATTATATATATATATATATAACTACACACTCGCATTTCGGTTTGTGGAGGCAATCGAACGGTATGCGGTGATTGGTGGAGTGGGGCACGAGAAATAAATGCTGGTATTACCAGTATTTTTTTCCCCTCGTACTTTTTTCTCCCTCAATCCCTCTCATCCTGTCTCTGTCACTCTTTCTCGTTCTGTCTCACTGCCACAATATATATATACATTTACATCGGTTCCCTTGCATCCGCATCCGCTGCCGATACCGCCGGAAATCTGTAAAGTCTCACGGTTCGCTAGAATCGCTGCGATCGTTTTCTAGTTTGCGCGATATCATCGCGCAAATGTCCACCGAAAAGCAGCGCCACACACACACACACACACACACCCGCCCGTTCGAGCCAACCCCGCCGGCGGCAGCAGGGTCGGAATCGTCGTCGTCGTCGCCGCCGCCGCCGCGGTCGTCCTGCTCCTTCGCGGCTCGTCCGTTTTACCGCCGACACCGCCGCGGGCACACATTGGCGAATTCAGTGTCGTGTCGCGTGCACTGCGAACAGGATATAATTTCGTTCGCCGCGTACAAACGCGCGATCCGCCGACTCCGCCGCCGCCGCGCCGCTGCCGCCGTTACCGAGCGTGTTTACACCACGATAATAATATACGATTTCCGACCTTTTCCGCACACACATATACATTTGACACATAATATTATTATAATTAATATATATAATAAATAATATACCGAGATGTTATTATTGCGTTTCCGTCATTTCGTTCACCCCGTGCACTCGGCGTACAACAACAATAATTATTCTAACAACAATGATAATTATAGTATAATATGTATTAAAATGTAAACGTGCCTATAGTAAAGAATTATTTTAAATACCCTTTTAAAATATATATATATATTTTTTTCTTTTAACTTACCTCCCCCGTTCGATTTTCTCAAGTCATTATCCCGCGCACCACTACCGGTTGCAATATACGCTACGATTTTCGTCGACATCAAAATCTAATCGAGTCGTCCTAACACGGAGCCACTATTTGTAGGTACAAAGTAAAATTTCAAATACCACGTTTCGTGTTATTTACACATAATAATATCTTTATGGTAGAACGATCGTTACAAAGTTTAATGTATTTTATTATATTATAATATCTATAAATAGCTGCATATTACATGTGGGAATATATTATGAGTTTAATAGGTAGTTATTTTTTTTTTTTGAACACCGGCGTATAATCCATGGTTAAATAGAGATTACTTTTGGTTTTTATCTCTTATAAGTAGTCAGTACTTAAATGTTATTCTATAAGTAAATACATAGTTGAATTATCTCAAAATGTTTGATTGCCATTTAGTTATGACCATTTAATATGTTGAAACACTAATACCCCATCACAGAATCGTTTTACGATTTCAGTAATTTATTATTGTTACCCAACAAATTATTTCCATAGCAAATGCCACGACTGTTTGGCGTCAAATCGAGTAAATCGAGAAGAATTCCGTTGCTAATTTTTTTTTACGTGTAGGTATACTGGAAATATCAATAAAAAAAAAGAAATAGTTTATTAACTTATAGTTAATGATACAAGTTTAAGTATAATAAGCCCAGTATAATAACATGTAGATACTAGATACCATTATATACTTATAGTTTATACCCAACTCACAATGATAAATTGATAGATGATACGTATATAATATATGTTGTCTATTTATATAAATATATAATATACAAATCGAATTACCATAATATTATGTGTATACATTTACTATTTAGTATCTACAAATACAGTAGTCCCAATTATTATAAAATTAGTACTGTTTTCAGTTGGGTATACTGATGAATATTTCATACACGAATTGTGGTACATTCATTATACACCCTAAACACAGCTTTCCCGAACAAAATGTTCCATGTTGTTTTTACTCTCGCGACTAGAAGTAATTATGTGTGTTTAAATCAAGAAATCATAAATATTTTAAACTTTATATTGTACCTATTGTAATCTGAAAATGTATATGAATTGAATTTAAAGTCGGATTAGTCATTTAACTAAAATATATATTTATATGTACGTACTTATGTTGATTTAAAATGAAAAAAAACCGTAATCAACAACTTAGATTATTACAATAATTTAAAAGCTGTATAAAATATACACGGCATTCAAATTGAATTGGAGTTTAAAATTTTCGTTACAAGAAATAAATTTTCGTAGGTAAATAATGTTTGTGCAAAGCCACACAAAATCACTTAAAGGCGCACGCACAAAGCTGATATATATTATGTAGGTATACCTGCCTAACTATCAACTGTTACAATGTACAAGCCCCCATGAGAGATTAAATTAAGATAAATACTAAACATACCCGATGTCTATATACGATACATACCCACCACATACGTATACTACATTGTATGAGTATGATAAATATTATTTATAAACAAGTAGAACTAAAACTATTGTACTACAAAATTACAGTACTTAATGATTAATGACAGATGACATGATTCAGAATGTATCAATAAAGTTTTTCGTACATTGGACTGATTATTATTACTATTATTTGATGAAAATTCAAAATATATTTAGTGAGTACCTAACCATCTAGTTTTTAAGTATGGTAGATAGTAGTTAGGTACATAATGCTCAGTTCATTGTAACAGTGGAAAATTATAAACTCACGTAGCAAGTTTAAACTAAGATAATGTAATTTATATAAAGTTTTTAAAGTAGCGTTAAATTATAGAGATTCTATCATACCAATTTTTATAATGTTAAAAATTGATAACAAGATTAACACATATTTACAAAATAAAAGTTAATAATGAGTAATTATTTTAGAGCAGAAAATTAAATTACATCAAGTAGAAATATAAATTTACGTTTCAACAAAATAGTTTCAATAAAATGGATACCCTTTTGATGTTTAGCATCTTCTGTATTATACAAAGAATAATGTTAAAATATACACAACAACTCTAAAAAGTTAATTAATTAAAACTAAAATAGAAAAATGAATAAAGAAACTGAAACATTAAAGAGTACCTACTTGTTATTTTAAGATTTTAAAGGGGTTGTATATAATACACCATTCAAAATACATCGCAGTTAAGAATAATTTTTAATAAATATTTTATAAGATTAACAAATAAAACATAAAAAGATAATATTAGTTTTATTGTAAATTTAATAATGGATAATAATCTTTAATAATACAGTTTGGATTTTAATTACGTTTGATTTGTAACTTAATAAATATTATCTTTTTGCACAAAATGCAAATCCTCACATAATAAACATTCTTTTAACTATATTATTTCATAATAGCACAATATAAAACTTTAAATAAATATCTTAAAATGGAGTTAAGTATAGAAAAATAATGACGTATGATGGACATATTACTAAAGTATCAAAAAAAAACATTTTAATGTATTAAAAAAAATTATCGTTTTAGGGTACCTTTCTGTAGTATATACCAATATATAGATAATTTGTAATAAGGAATAATTCGAATAACTAATTAAAAAATTATAAAGTCCATGTATCTTTTGTATTCTGCTTGTATAAAACCTACCTACCTATATTATTTGAATCCGTGTATAATTTCTACTTATATGAATTTTGGTTAATGTTTTTGAAGTTTGAACTTAAATGAAATCCTGACGGTTATCCAAAGTTAAAATGCATCATTTAATTGTTTATTTTCCCCACGTGTAGAATAAAGCTTTACATTGTTGTTGTTGAATACTTGAATAATGTATTTGTTGACATGTGTGCAAAAGGAACTGAACTATCATTAGTCGGTGGTATTTATTTCTGGATATGATATAAAGATTACTCAATAACTTTCTACTGAAGATTACTGTTTTAAACGACCATAGACAAATAATAATGATAGTTAGAAAAATAACTAAAAAGGTTATTTAAGTACTATAAAAAGTAAAATGTTTCCAAATAAATAATCTTTATAATATAATAGCCAATATGCCGTAGTATGTAGGTATTACTTATGTAAATGGTCTATAAATGTCGTATTTATCTATAACTTTAAAATAAAGTGGATCTTTTATTTTAAAAATGCTTTTACTTTTGATATTATTATGATTAATTAAAAAACTTATATAGGAAGCGTCTGTAGTTTTCAATAAAAGTATAGTTATAACCGTAGTTCGTAATAATTATAGTTTATAGTTTAAACTTTTGAGAACTATATAACGGATATCAATGATAGATAGCATAACATTAACCATTGCCATAGCCCATAGGTATTTTATAATTAAATAATTTATTTGGTAGAGAAATTGATATTAATAATATTATTACGGAAAATCAAATAACTGACATATTTTTAGTTAAAACCCCTTATTGTCTATCATTTAAATTGTGTTATATATGATTTTGTTTAAATGGATGTAGGTATATTATTTCTTTAATTATTATTAAATAATGTTTAGTCAGTGGCGTATCCAGGGGGGGGGGGTTTGGGGGTTGTAACCCCCCCCCCGAAAATTGTTAAATTATAACAACGTTATCATTAATAAATCATTTTAAGATAAAATTCCACAAAAATAAATTATAACCCCTCCCGAAAAAAAATTCTGGATACGCTACTGTGTTTAGTTATAATAAATGATTATTTTTCTTTTTAATAATTGGTATTATTAAGTTCTCTTATAAATTTAGATTCATAAAACTTAAGCACAGTCATATAAAATCATTTATCATATTTAATGTATTTAGCCGACAGTAAGTTATGTTTTTTTTTCGTTGTCATTAATATTTGATAAGGCACTTACACATTAGAGCAAGGGTTCCAAAACTTTTGAATGTGCTTTGAATGCTTCATGTATATGATTTTTAACAAAGCTTATGGGCTAAGTAAATAAATTAGCTCATTTTATATAATGTACATAGTACATGTATATGTATAAATACATTTTTTTTTAATAGCCATACTTAATATTGTCCATTATTCAAATATAGTTCAATATAAGTCTACACATTTTAGTTTCTTTACAGTTTTTAGTAATTACGCCATTTGTTTTCATTCTTAATTTTTTTATTTTTATAATGTAATAATGGCTTACTTAACCCAAATTCGTAGATCGGATGTAATTATTAGAGGACTCTCAAGATTAGAAAGCATGTATTTGCTTAATATGTGACTAATGGATTTGCATAATTTAATTTCTAAATGGAATTTAACAATATCAAATTATTTACGCAATTTTGCTTGAATACACATACAAAACTAGTATCATAATATAACAGTCAGAAATTTAATATAAATTAAAATTAAATTTGTACCAATTACAATAAAAATCAAACAAGACGTACCTCTTAATATGCAGTACCGTATTTATATATTCCCGGAAGGGTGTCCAATTTTCATGAGAAAAATTGTTTCATCATCAATAAAAACCAAACACTGGTTCCTATACAATATTTATAAAAAAATAATCAATTAACAATTAATAATCCCAAACTTATATAATATGAGTATCTAAAATAAATAGTTTACTTTCTAGCTTAATCTCAAAAGGTCATATATATCTTCGCGTCAGTTAAAATAGAAGTGATTTAGTGTCCTTTTATTTTATATTATTATTATTATAAAAATAGTTGCATTCAGATATTAGTTTTAACTTTTACAAAACTAGATTAGGTTAAATTCTTTTTTTCGTATTGTTTCTTTTAACAATTTCAAAATAATTTTTTTTTTTTGTTTTGAAGACTATCCAGACACTATCAGAACACTGTGTATACTAAAAAAAGAAAATATGTTATTGACAGGTATTTTTTAGGCACTATTCTCGTTCCGATCATTGAAAGATAATGGTGCCTATAGGCTATAATTATAAATTTGTATTTAATAAATCATCGCATTAAAAAAAAATATAATGAAAATGTAGTTTAAAAGATTACAAAAAAAGTGAAGGCCTATTAATTAAACACTATAGCAAAGATAGTAGATACTTTATTTTATAATGTGTACTAATCATTTCTGTCGAAATCAAAACATTGACTTCTTCCTAGCGTACCAAGTAGATGAACATATATACTAATCAAAAGATAGAGTCATTCAAACTTTTGGACCACTCCTTTCGTTACAAGATATTTGTTTGTTAATAAATTAAACTTATACATAAAAAGGGTTCTAAATAGATTTGTGAGTTTAAAATCATAAATGTCAATCATCGTAATTCGTCCAAAACGCAGTAAATATTGATGTTCCATATCATATAGGAATGATTATTTCAAGTTTTTGAATTGATTTTATTTCAATAGAAAAATAAAATATATTTATAAATAATAATAATTTCTAATATGCATTTACCTTTTTCAGATTGGACGTTTGTGTTTTAAATGTCAACACACATTTACTGTAGGAGTTCTTAAGGCGGCTTCGTTCAATGTATACAATGAATTTATCAACTTCTGTATTGTCCGCCGATAAAACAACATCTTCTTAAAGTACGGTTAAAAAATACATTGATAATGAAAACGTGTTCCATCCTACTTGGCGTACTAAGCTGTTGGTACATATTGACGTCGAAAATGGTGCAATCTGATTCCGGAACTTCTACTAAAGGTTAACAAAGCAAACACAATTAGCGCTTATTTAAAAGTAGAATAGTCAAACTATAATGTTCGTTAGTAATGTTATCGTAGTTAATGGGTCGGAGTGAAATGTTTGTGTGGTTTTCACTTTTAAGTAAGTACCTATAATATAACGGATGATGGTATGCAATAATATGTTCATACATTGATTCAAAATTTAAACTACAAATAATAATTGGTTAGAAATAGTTAAAAAGAATAATAATTTTTTTCATCACACACGCATGATCAATATAATGCATCTATTATTAAATGTACATACTGTGGTGCTGATCACTAATTCAGGTAACAAAAAAATGGCGGAGGTTGCATATGAATCGAATGATATTAGAAATTAGAATATTTCCACAATTTTTGTTACATACATAATTTCTAATCACTATGTATATTATAATTAAAAACATACCAAAGTAAAGAACCTATATTCATGAATATAAAATACCTTGTTTATCGGTATTATATAGTTAATAACATACTATTTTATTTTATTTAACGCATTTGATTATTACAATCGTCATCTTTCAATATTGTTAATATATTTCACTATACAAATATTATAAATGTCTCTAAATAATAAAGTTACTTTTCAGTTTGAATGTTAAACAAAGCGTAAATATTAAAATCATTTCATACATTGTTCCACCAAACTCAGTACCAGAAATTTTTACAAAAAAAACTTATAAATTAGTTTCATAAAAATATTGTTCCCTTTTCAGACCGTGTTTATGCGAAACGACCTTTTGCAACTGGAAGTTTATTAACTTCCTGGCCCTTTCATTTAATTTATGGTCTCAAATATATATAAATATATTCCCATCAGCTATAACAACTGAACGTATTCCGGATTACTAAATACAGATTTGTAAAAAAAAAAAAAAAAATACTACTAATAATGATAAAAATACAAAGCGTTCATTTATATTTGTTTGGACTGTTTTAAATAATTTATTACATTTATGCTGATATAATATACATATAACAATACATGAATTATATTCCCATATACATCTCGACACCCGACACCCACATAAAACAAAATTGAAAATTGAATATACATTTCCTCAAACGTTTTATGAACTTTAAAATTACACAGCATTCATATAAAAGTTATTTTTTTTTTATCTGAAAATGGAAATTATATAGTTAAATCTTAAACATTTAAAAAAAAAACATGTATTTTTAAAGGAATTATAAGTAATTACAGTTAAATAACCTGCGGCCAGTGCAGGTTTAATAATTGAAGTCAGTGAATAAGAACTTTTTATCTGTGTTTCAAGTTGTATTAAACTTGTAAGATTCTTATTATTATATTATGGTCGATGGTCATGCTGTTTGTATTTAAAAAAAATGTACATTTATATTATTATATTTTACCAACCTTACAAGTTACAGATTGTTCGAAACAAGTTTTTTTGAAATATTGTATAAATATTTTTTACCGAAATTCATCGAACGACGAATATAATATAATATAGGGGATATTCATTTTGAAATCACGGCACGTTGCATAGGCAAATTTACTACCTACATAAATATGTTCAATAAAAAAAGAGAGACAAGTATAGTAAACTAGAGGGTATGTCAACATTTTTTCAATTGTAAATGTGTACATAAATAAATCAGTTTTGGGAAAAGGTATTTTATGGTTTGTCGTTGGGTGATTTTTGCTGAAAACAAATAGAAAAGTAATTGTTTTAATATTATAGATAAATAATATTAAATTAATTATTATGAAAATACAAATGCTTCTACTATATATTAAATATTTTACACAGTTATACAATCATATGCGTATATGTCTAAAGTCAAAAACGTAAATACGATATTGTGTTTACATTGTATCCAACGTTTATAATATAATATATTGCATTCAAGTGACTATTATCATCGACAATTTTTTATCACACTTATTTATACGTAACGTCACATATTGTATTAAAAATGTGTATATACAGTGTTGTACGTATGTATAAACTATCAATGCAATCATGTGTTATGAATCTTGTCAGATATATGACTGATATTTGACAGATTTTGCAATGAGCTGTCGTGGGTCGGATCTTAAAATGAAATTTACTATATTATAGTAACAAACATAATAACGTTATAGTTGATCCAGTCTGTTATATTATTAGTCTGTAGTAGAAATTTTTGATGATTTATGTATATTATGCATCAGTAATTTTTCCCAAAAATCCATTCAAATTATTATTAAAAAAAATCAGCCATTGACTCATTAAAAATCAATTATGAGTATTATAATTCTAAATCTATAGTGACCTATATATTATATCCTTTGTTAAAGCTTTGAACTAATTATTACAGTAATGCCTTAGTGACTTAATCAATCATACCGTAAAATAGCTTATGATTAAAAATAAAAAATATTATATTATTATATATCATGAATACATTTTTTTTAACAAAATCAAAATTCTTGTTTTAATCAATACTGTACATATGTATTTAATTATTTATGATATTATGAATAACTTATTTACTCGTTTATATTTACCTACCTATATATTATATTAATCATATGAAAATAATATTCATATTAATTATTCGAGTGTCCTTATTAATTCACGGGGTGGCTAAATATTAATAAATAAATAAATATTAATTGATAATCAGAGTTTATTGTTTTTAAAAGACTTGGTTCATTAGCGATTATAATGATTTGTATTAATAAAAATTATTTATGAATAAAATTAAGTACCTATTTAATATTTATATATGCTTTGAAATTGTTCTCCTAAAAATATAATATCACACATATAACATGTAAAATTCATCAAGATAGCCTAATTTATCAGACTATTTTTAGGTTTTAAATTAAATTTATCAACTCCTTAACTAACACGAAATTTAACAAGGTATTTACTTTACACGTGGTACTATTTCGGATAGATTGTAAGTATCTTGAAAAACATAAATAATGATTAGAATAAAGATTTTGTTCCAGGAAATTAAAATGCATATTATGTAAAACTCGAATGGAAAACATGATATGATCAGTGATACATAAATAATTTGCTAAAATAAATAAACGAAATCAAAATGTATTCGTGATATAGCTATTTTACCTCTTATTCGTATTTTTTTACTCTTTATTGCAAGAGGTAAAAATCCAAATTGCTAAGCTGATTGGGCAGAACGCTAGTGATCAAATCGACTGTGAAATTGGACAACATAGTAGTATATGTTTTGTTTTCCAGTTCACATCCCAATTTTCACGAAGAATAGTAATAATATAGTATACGTTATTCAATAAATATTTAAGTCATTGTCATTTTGTCTTGAACAACGAGTGTTATCCGCGATGTTAGGAAACTCATTCAGTAATAAAACATCGATGTATCATTCAATAAAATAATTGTAGACCTATAGGTACGCGATATCATTATAACCAATTTTTATTTATTGTAAAATATATTAAAGAAAAAACTTATTCAGTAATGAGTATAGGTAGGTAATATGAAAATCGTACAATAAGGTTTGTATTAGTTATAAGTTATAATCCATTGGGGTTTGTTATACAATAATTTTACTTGTTCAACTTTAGATTTCATAAGAAAAAGTACGTAATATACTAACCATGTTTATATTAAAAGGTTTGTATGATAATTCCTTTGATAAAATGAACCAAGAAAGAATGGTAAATCAAGATCCATTGAAAAATATTTAACACAATTTAGGAGAATGATATTAATGTTTCCACTTTGAAGTGAAATATATGAAATGGAGAATATAATTCAGTATAAGGAATTTTAAATTATTATTCGAAGTAACGATCTACACTGACTTTTATTACACATTTTAAACTATTTCTTTGTTCACAGAGTAAATAAAAAAAAAAAATACAATAAACATGTTAATCATAAATTTAAAAATGCGCCTTAAATTTTAACTGTAGACAATATAACACTTTATTTAGATACCCCTTAACGTTACAACAAGACGTGCAATATCAACTTCTACCATTTATTAGCCCGTAGGTCATAATATTTCCGATTCTGCAATTTTAAATATTTACTGTTAGTGAAATAATGATTAAAGTTACAATTTTCTTTTTGTTGAAAATTAAATTTTTTTTAATTTTTAAGCAGTTTACCAGCATTTTCCATTTTTCTTAACAGCATGTTTAAGTATTTTTTGCAGCATAGTTGCACACTTATTTATGAGATTCTAGTGCATTAACTTACGAACCCTGGTTATTATACATAATAATTAATAAGTACGCATATAATTTCATATCTTAAAGAATAAAACTAAAAATAAAAATAAATAATAATATTAATTATAATAACAACAATTATAACTATTAATAAATTCAATCACGCTACACCGACCTGTGCATAAATTCAAACTATAAAACAATATTATTACAAGGTTAGACTATATCACACATAAATTATAAATAATACAACAACTAAATATAATCGTCTTTATACTACAGATGTGACCAATGTTGAAGTCGACAGCCATTTACAAGGCAGACAATGTTTACATTTATTTTACATACATTCATAAACATATTATATACCTGTGATAGTAATTATTTGGTAAAACATTGCCTGCTTTGTAAATGGAGGCCGATATCGATGATAAAGGAGACGGCTATCTAGTTGTTGTATACTGGGTGATTCTTTTATCAAACAACACTCATTATTTCAAAAAGCGTAAATTTTTTTGAAGATATTTTTTTACATAGTTTCAAGTCACTTATAAAACAACGTTTTTATTAAAAAATTATATTTTTAATTATTTTTTATCCTTATAATTTTTTAAGTTTTTTACTTTTTTGAATGACAACATAGGGTTTTAATTTTATATTCTAAAGTAGAATATTTTTTTTTAGTATTTTGATACATGAAAATTGAATTTGGGGCGAGTAGTTTATGAGTTATAAGTATTTAAAGTTTGGACGAGCGGTGAAGTGGACAAATATTTCGCGGGGTAACCCCGAACCACTCCACTCCGCTCGTCTAAACTTTAAATACTTATAACTCATAAACTACTCGCCCCAAATTCAATTTTCATGTATCAAAATACTATAAAAATATTCTACTTTAGAATATAAAATTAAAACCCTATGTTGTCATTCAAAAAAGTAAAAAACTTAAAAAATTATAAGGATAAAAAATAATTAAAAATATAATTTTTTAATAAAAACGTTGTTTTATAAGCGACTTGAAACTATGTAAAAAAATATTTTCAAAAAAATTTACACTTTTTGAAATAATAGGTATTGTTTGATAAAAGAATCACTCAGTATATCTATGACATCATATTTCCATTTACAATTATACCATTTAATATTTTTGATTCTGATTTATGAGTGTATTGCTATTTGTGTATTGTGTTTTTATTTTTTTATTTTTGTTGTGCGGGTTGTTACATTTTGGAAAAACTAAAATGCCAATTCCAAAGCCCCCCCCCTCGAGAAATATTTCTACAGGCGGCCTTGGTCCAAGACACACGTTGGGTTTGCAGTAGAGACATTTTTTTAAAACCAGCAATTAGCCAATATAACTTCTACAAGAGATGCCTGTTCGGATGTACCAAACCTTATCAAGTATAACTGTGGAAATGGCCACGAATATTTATAATGTTGTGTTCCATTTCCATACGACCATATATAATCTGCTACTGACAGTAGCCTACTGTTATACAGAATCTTTTAAATACAATAAAAATTAAATTCGATAAATTTATTGAGTTTTTTTAAAATCCATTCGTTTTTTATGCCACACTCTACATTTAGACTAATTTTAAGCTATTAACATTATGAACATTTTCACTCCATTATATGGTACGTTGTATTGACTTCTGAGTTAACAACGATAATTTTTGATATAACATTATTATAATTACTAATAAAATAATATGCACGATGTTTTTGTTTGGTAAAAAATAAGTTCTACCGTATTATAATAAAAGCAAAATAAATTACAAACAGCGTACTTAATAATATAGATTAGTTATAAAATTTCCTTAGAAATAATAGCTGACACACTGTCTGTCTCCACATAGAATCGTTTTTCCTATACAACGATTTAATTCATGTTTACCTATTTAATTTAACATTAATATTCATCATTGAATTCAAATTAGATTTTAACACATCCATTTCAGATTGACCTACTTGATGACGCGCTAGGTATACTTGAAACCAACTTTACAGTAAGTGCAAACTTTCCAAATTTTTATTTTTCATTACAAAATTTAATATACTATAAATAAAAATGTTCAACATGTAATACAAATTATATGAATAACATGGTAAATAAAATAAATGGGTTCATTTATCGCACTCAATATCTAAAATATAAAACTGTATATGAATTATAAAATTCAAGCTATATTAAAATATAAACATCGAGATACCCCCTGAAATTGAATGGGCCACTATACCACGAGTATTAATTCAAATTTTTTATCAGTTCTTAGATGTTTGGTTACCCCCAATAATTCCATGAATATAATTTCTACAGCTTTCTCAAAAACTACTAAGAAATCAAAACAGATAGGTTCGTAAAGCATTTTGATACTCTTTATAAACCAATAAATCTAGTCCAATAGTTTGATTCAGAAATATTTTTATTAAATACATCGTAAAACAGTAACAATTGTTCGATATAATTTTTGTGAGTTTCCTATCATTATAATGCCCCTATGGCCCTATAAATAATATGATAGGCGATAGCTTACTTCAGTTACAAATTATCTTAAAAGTTTAAATATATAATTTTAAACTCAACTATATTTAATATACTTATAATAGTTAAATATAATTTCTCTAAATATTTAAGTTACAGCTACGATAGTTTTTAATTGCATTCATTATTTTATTTGATGAATAAAATATTAAAATAACTATACCATAACTCGCGTATGTTAATCTCTAAAAAAAATATTAACTTAATTTACTTCAGTGTAATTAAATTATAGAATTAACGATTCAAACTTTAATTCGATAACTCATGGAAATCATTTAATATATTTTAAATTATAATAATTTTGCTTAATATTATTCAATTAAGAACCCATATTACCGTTCTATTGAACTTAATGAACTTTATTTTTAATGATAATTTAAAATTAAAATATATTATTATTGTTTTAATAATTATTTTTAGTGTAAACAAAGTAGGTAAAAAAGTTTATTCTTTGTAGTGTGCTTATTTATTTTATATTTTCATTTAACATTTGTGTGCTATCAAAGTTATCTTTCTCCTTAAAAACGTGGTTATTATTAAACTAATTGTTATTCCACAAAATATGAAAACTACTTCACTATGTAGTATGTATGCATTAACACAAAATAGATTTTATGCTTACTGCATCAATACAAACACGTGTATTGATTAAACGATATAAAGCTGAATTATCATATTTATTTATTTAAAATATAAAAGTACATATTATGTCCTATGTATATTTAATATTATACTATTACATTACCTAATTAATTTATTTAATATCTACTTAAATTACATTTCAAGTTATAAAATTCTACAAAGTCTAAACTGTAACCAAATTTTTTTTCTGTGGTAGTTCCATACAATTAACTATTGTTTCCAATTCAATTTATTCTAGGTATCAAATAAATAAATGAAAACGTATGCACCTACCCATAATATTAATTGAAATAAAATGCATTACTTAAATTTTAATTACATAAGTAGACCTATAAAGTTATAACAGTCAAAATATATTAAAAATAAAATGTAATTATTATTTTTCAATTACCCTTTGTAGGTAACTATACTATTACCTCTATCAACATACAGTATTTTCGTTGCATCTTATAGAATTAGAATTAATTAAATGCGTAAATTTATAATCAGCTAATGAAAAAACTTTTTTGGTTGATTATTAATAAAAATAACGAGATTAAATTTGTCTTAGCTAAAATTTTAAAACTACACTTTATACAGTCATACATTAAACTGCTAGGATTACAATTAAAGTAAGTACAAATAATAATTAAAATCCATATTCTATAGTATAAGATACTCTATATTGTTATATGTTTTATAAAAAATTTAGCACAGTAAAGAGTTTTAAATAATCAATAAGAGTGAGTGAATTAAAAAATGAGAGATTAAAGTCAAGTATGAAAAAAAACCGATTGTGAATAACAAACGTTCTGGAATTTAGAGAAATTAAATAATCCTTAGGGTTCAACATAAAAGGGAACGGTTTATGCTATCCGCTGCTTAAAAAAATAGTTTTTAATTGTATTTTACGTTATGGCATACGTAAATATATATATTTGATATTGCAATTTTAAGGCATCATGATAAAAATTTTAACAAAACTAAGAAAGATTAAACTTTAATATGCCAAAATATTTTGAATAAATAGGTAGCGATAGTTGCATACGTAATACCCCCATAAAAAAATACCGTGAAAAAAACAAAGAAATGTATGTTAAATTACAAACAACTCAAATAAAGGTATATTTATATAATCAAATATTTCACTTAAAATGTTAAAGGACAATTATTGATAATTACTAATTACTATAGTAGTTATATATTGTTTAAATGTTGAATAGATTAAATAAATGGGTAACATAATATAAATATATACCTACAACTAACTGATTATCCTAAACGTAATAGATTTAGCCAACAAAATATGTTACGAGCCCACTATACTTTTATTAGAAGTAAGAAGGAAGAATAAAAGTTATTATCTGCATAGTTTGTTACATCTGTCAGTTCTTTCTGTTACACCTGTATTAGCACGTGGCGTAACCAGGATTTCTAAAGGGGGGGGGGGTGGTAATACAAATTTGTATTAAATATAATAAATACAATTGCACTAGAATACTCAATGAGGCCCAGTATTCTTATCTTGAGAAATAAATGAATAATAATAATAATAATTTCTATCACTATGTTATATTAATTACATATCATATATTCATATTATCCTATGGGTACTGACGTACTTACTCATATAGTATATTACTTGACTATGGAGTATAGAATTATATACTGATTAAAATCAACAGTTTAAAAAATAAGGTCGATAGTTGATGGGGCATGGCCTCTCTTCCACCCCTGCCTATGCCACTAACCTGTATATTGAGGAAACTAATTTTGTACATACATGCAAGTTGAGAAAGTCGAAATCGCGTAACACATATACCTATAAGTAGGTACATATTATACAGAGAGTAATACAATTACAGTAGAAATCACTATAACGAGCATCGCTTAGAACGAGATACTGCTTACAACAAGCAAAACGTTAGGTCCCGGCACGAGCGCATATGATTGTATGTTAAAATATACGTTTACAACGAGTATGGTTATTACGAGTTATCGGCTATAACGAGTAAAATAAAGCTAACTTGACTAACGACCTTCCGGTTACTACGAACAAGTACCTGCAAGATACGAACTATTTTCGTATTTAGGTCGATTAATCATTGACATATTATCTTTAGTTGTGTAGATATGGATTACTTATTAATAATAAACATTATTCTTACAAATTCTGGTGTTTTAAAGTTAATAAAATTACAAATAGCGTCAGTTGTGTGTAGACGTTCCACCATGTCGCGTCGTCAGTTTACGTTGGACGAAAAAAATCGGTATAATCGGGCGTTTAGAAAATGGTGAGAAAAACAGCGTAATTTCAAAAGAATTCGGCACCTGTTCGTCGACAATTTCGACCATATGGAAGAACAAGGATAAGTTGAAAAATATGTTTCAAACCACGTCACTTAACGCAAAACGATTGCGCACTGCACAGCATAAGGACCTTGAAGAAGCTGCACTAGTATGGTTCAAACAACAACGGTCATTGAATGTGCCTATAAGTGGTCCTATTTTGCAAACAAAAATTGACCAACTGGCTGAAAAAATGAAAATAGAAAATTTCAAATGCTCTGCATCTTGGATTCAGCGTTTCCGACAGCGGCACAACATTGGTTTCGGCAAGATCTCAGGTGAGTCATCTGCAGTTAATACTGATATCTGCTCTAACTGGTTGGCTAACGTTTGGCCGTCCCTTCGAGCAGGTTACTGTGATGATGAAATTTATAATGCCGATGAAGCAGGCCTTTTTTTCAAATTAACTCCTGATACAACTCTTCGCTTCAAGGGGGAAAAATGCTCGGGTGGAAAATTATCCAAAGACAGAATAACAGTTTTAGTGGCAGCCAACATGACCGGAAATGATAAAAGAAAACTCCTTGTTATTGGAAAATCGAAAAGTCCTAGGTGTTTTAAAGGAGTTTCATCACTTCCCGTATTTTATGAAAATAACACCAAAGCTTGGATGACCTCAGCAATTTTTGAAAAGACTCTTAATTATTGGGATGATGAATTACGCCGTAAAAAAAAAAAAATTCTACTGTTGGTGGACAACTGTCCAGCACACCCATCATTGCAGCATTTGAAATTTATTAAACTCGTATTTTTGCCCGCCAACACTACTGCTGTACTTCAACCGATGGACCAGAGCGTTATAAGGAACATTAAAGCTCATTACCGGAATCAGTTGGTACTGAAAATGATTGAGGATATTGAAAATCAAATAGAATCAAAAGTAACTGTTTTGGATGCCATAATAATGCTGGATAAAGCTTGGCGTAATGTAACATCGACCGGGATTGCTAATTGTTTTCGGCATGCAGGTTTTTGTGACGTTACGACCGATACTACACAGCTACAAGCAGACAGTGGATTGATTAATAACATCGACGAAGACTACTTACAGATTGATGACGACCTAATAACGTCAGAAATTCAAACAGATGAAGATATAGTCGACAATGTCATAGCCAACCAACAAGTTGAGCTAGATAATGATACTGATATTGAAGAGCTTGATGATGAGTTTGAAACTGTGCCGTCAATATCCGAAGCTCGTGCTGCATTGAGGACACTAGAAAGATTTTATTACACAAAATATGAAGGTACAGATGCTGAAAGAAAAGCGTTGTCTTTTTTAGAAACATCGATCAACTCTAACACGAAGCAAAGTTCGATCAAAGATTATTTTAAGAAATTAAATAAAAATTAAATCAATTCAAGTTAAATAATAAATTCAATAATAAATGTATAAATAATGTAAGTTAAATAATAAATTCAATAATAAATGTATAAATAATGTATGTAAATAAAAATTTTTTGTCTAAAATAAAAAAAGTCGGTTTTATTTTTGTATTTCCGCTTTTAATCGGTTTCAACGAATGTTCGTTCTAACCGCATATAACGAGTTACCGGTTATAACGAGAAAAACTAGTTGGCCCTTGAAACTCGTTATAACCGATTTCTACTGTAGTATTATTAAATATTTAAATGAACCCCCCTTCCGTTTTTAAATGAATCAGTTATAGTGTATTTAAAAAGGTTGGCTCCAAGAAATAGCTTACCAGTTTCTGTGTTAAAACTGTATTTTTAAATGTGACTCGTCACTCAAAAAAACTCCGGGACAAAATGTCCTTGGATTTTCGCAAATGGTGTATAATAAATATTAATTTAAGGAAATGCTAGGTATAGTATTATATAATATATATTATTATATCGCTCGAAATGGTTAATTTTTTATGTCCTCTCGGTGAAAGTCATTATACGTTTACCTCAGCTAATTTGTCACAAACGTTTAAGAGCCGTAAATTAATTACATTTCAAGCGATCGAATGAAAAGTTGCTTTATACATTGTGTTGTAGTAGAGATTCGAGCAATCGTTTGTCAGGATTAGAGCGCTTTAAATGTCTCCCCTCCTCCTTTGCACCAATGTTTTTCGACCAACGCTTTTTGTCCTCAATGTCATCCTTTTTCACTAATTTTATTTCATTAAAATGAACAACGGTAGTGGGGCGAAAAGTTTGTCAGAAAACAAAAGCACGCTTCATCAAGAACGAGTACATTGAACTTATTAACGATTTCAAAAGAACTTGGTTGTATATTTTGCCTTCATAATTCCAAGAGCTTAAAATGCGAGATAATTAATGCCCTGTTATACCTGTGTTCTATATTTAGGTACTTGTATATAGGTACTCACTGTACACCTATCAGCTACATTATATTGACAATGTTATTAAAAGATAGAGCAAGGACAGGACCGAACTAGGGTGTGCCTATCCGATGCACAAATTAAAGAAAAATACCTGTCAGGATACAGCTGAGCCTGGACAATAAGAATAGCGTTGTGGGCTGTGATATTAAACTGAAAAGTACCATAATAAATCATCGGATTCGAAAAATGATTCAATCGATACATGCACTATTTCTTCAAAACAATTCGACGGTTGACGATCATTTTACTTGAATTTAGAGTAACTGTTTGAAAAATATTTTTAAAAAAGAATCCATCTTGACTACATTTTCAACTTTTTTTTAGATAATATAGTATTATATAGAAAACCTTATTTCTATTAAACCCACGTAATACTCGCTTCGGTTAAAATCTAAAATACGTTTTCTTACATAAATAACGTATCGATACATGTACCACGTACTACGTAGACGATTTAACTGTACACGTTCATAGTAATAAAGTTCAAAGTTCAAAAGATATGCATTTTTGAATTTCGTCAAATGTTAACTGATGCACACGTGGTGGATTTTCTAGTGTCACGTTAGTTAAAATACATTAAATATTAAATAGCACGTCCTAAAAAATATTTTCACTACCTATCCATTATACGATCTATAATCACCGGAATTTTTAAAAACGTATTATGACTTTTCCCTTCCTCGACGCATACTGCAGGACATTTCTGTAACCCTAATTCATTTTTAAATAATAATATTATATATAGTATTATGCTCGCACCCTACAAACGATTATGGTACGAACCAAACCCTTTTGAAGGTATTTATAGATTTACGACTCATTATAACAAGTAACAAAGTTATAAGATTCCATTATATAATATTATTTATATTGTCATTTGATTTCGTTCTTTTTTCCGTAATACCGCTTTGGCACATCAAAAGGACGCAAACTTCCACGTGTTGTTTCTTGTTACTGAATATTATAAACGTACAACGTAGCAAATTCGAGTTAACCAGAATCAATTTTATGTTGTTATAGCATGTTAGCTTAAATATTAGAGTGAATTTACCACTGATTGACCCATGATCAAATTTGAAGGTAAAAATATTATCTGGGCCACGTCATAGGGTTTTACTATGATATTTTAATTTTTAAGTGAATTATAACTAGGTGTGTAAAATATTATGACTCGCTATAAAATTTAAAAACCAAAGAAATCCTACGAATCTACGATACGCCCAGGACAATACGGTTTTTAGTGTTTAAATTTCAACTTGATCTGATTTTAAATCTAACAATACGACAAAATGAGTTCGTACATTTGCCACGTTGTACGTAATATATACTTTGTAAGACGGATACAACACGTGCGGGTTCAGCGTTCTCTTAAGTATAGCTTGCAGGAAAACAAACCTGTATAAATACTTAGGTATATATTTAAAATATGTACCTACACGGAATTATATAGAATTCCAGAAAAATACAGTGCGTTATTATAATATTTACATTCATAGGTATATAAATACATGTTATGCGTTTTACATATAGTGTATAAACAAAAAATATTGAAATATTGAAATCAAAAAGGTTATTCGATTTACATGCAATATATTATTATATATTATATAATGTGCATAAATAGATAGTGGGTAGGTATATAACTTTGGGCACGGATATACCTATAATCTATATCTCTATATACACACACGGGTTAAGGGTTCGGAAGCGATGGTGTAAAGTATATAATATAACGAATTCTGGGACCTAGGGATGCAAATATTTTCTGAATAACGTGTTGTATGAATGTGTGCGTGTCTGTATAGAAAAACCACTAGCAAACCGGCCAATGCGATAAAACTAACAAAAGACAATCTATCTGGGATATTATTATAAACGCCACCAAGTGGTATATTATAAATTGTATTCGTACTATACACTGACGGACACTGTCTCGTCCGCGTGACGGATGCAATCAATTTATCACATGCAGGGGAAGGTGGATGAGAACCTTTTGGATTGCAAGTTATAATATTATTAAAATAATAAAAGTAGCATGGTAGGTAAATATAACTCCGTGTCCGTACGAGTGTATAATATCCATAGTCGAGAAAAACGCATACGAAAATATCCAATATTATAATAGTTTTTACTTTTTATTATAGCCTACCTCAAATATTACCTACTGCCGTGTTATACGCTTCAATACACTTTAAGTGTAGTTATAATATGGGCAGCGACTTGAGCGTATTTATCGGTCGTACTAGGTATTTAGAATTAAATCCGAGCTAAACATCGTGCATAATATAGTAGTAAATAGCAATGGTGGGCAAGTTAATGAAAATAATTAACTGTGGCAAGTTAAGTTAAATCAATTAAATTGCCTTCAGTTAAGTTAAAAGTTAACAAAGAAAAAAAATTTAACTAGATAAGTTTAAAGTTAAGATAGAAAATAAAATTAACTTATGTCAGTTAAAAAAAAGTTAATTTTTTTGAAGGTATAAGTACAATATTTTTAAGTCATAAACTACCATACTATTTTGTTATACACAAACATTTACCAAGACATTTAACACTGTAAAAAATTAAATTATTATAATATATAATTCGAAAATAAATTACCAAAATCGTAAAAAAGTCGACGAATCAGTATTGCCTAGTTGATTCGAAAAGAAAAT